>NC_059580.1:5949089-5964232 GCF_020424385.1 Procambarus clarkii | reverse complement strand
TAATATATTATAATATTAATTTATATTTGCGAAATTCCCGTTTTGAATGAACAGCATGTTAAAATTTATGAATGCGTCTGTGGGGTCGACCGCTGTTCGAGTAGAGGAAGGGTTGAATAACTGCCAACAGAATCTAAACATTCAACCTAATCTAGGCTTATATACTATACTCCAAATTCTAATATAAAATAAAAATAATTATATATGAGAAAACGGATAGTTTTCATTACACAGAACATTATGATTTATACACGAGACTGTGGGATGGGTCGCAGCTAGAACTAACACGGCTTGAAGACACATTGCGACAAATAACCCTCACCTTTGTTTTCCTTTTTTACAAATGTTAATAATAACGTTTATATAACGTAAAATAACGCTGAAGTTAGGTTGCATTTTTGCTGTAAATTATGTGGCATGGGTAAAGTGTTTTTCATTCATAAAAATCCATTAGATCATGCATTGATTGCTGGTTTGGCCACCGCCTGGGGCGGTTGTTTGCGCTGTCGCTGCTCAGTCTCGTCCAAGTCCTGCTAGTAGTAGGTTGGGGGCCCGTGGGCCGTGGAAGACTGGCGTTGTCTTCAGCGCCTGTGGGGCGCCCTCTCACCATTGAATTAGACTTTATTTGGAACGTGACCTACTCCTTGGTGGAAGTGGCCTTGATGGACGTCATGTGTGTGGTGGTGACGGAGATTACTGAAGTGCAGCTGGCTGGTGGGCACCGTGCTTTCGTGCAGTTCCATGACGATGTGGTCTTCCAGAGGATTGTGCCAAAATTTGATGAAGTGACTCTTCAGTTGCTTGATGGTGCGGGATCAGTGCGTGTGTTGGATCGCAGTGGGTCCGCGAAATGGGTTGTTGTGCAGGGTCTGCCTTTCGGGTTCCAGGAGGGTTTGGTACGTCGTTTTTTTCCAGCGGTATGGCCGCATCTTGCACTATTGTGAGAACATCATCAATTCGTTCTTGATCAGGAGGTATGAGGAGGCCTCCTCAATGGGACACGCACGCTTACAATGAAAGTGCACTCTGATATCTCCTCGTCCATGGTGTTAATGGGGGTCCCTGTCCAGTGTTTTTACGCCGGGCAGCAACACACTTGTTTTTGGTGTGGGTTGCCAGATCACATGGTGGCGGAATACCATTCTGGGGGTGGCCAGTGGGTCACCAAGAACAGCTTCCGAGGGGGGAGGATTGTCCACCCCTGAAGGCCTCTGAGGGTCCTCCGGATGAGATGGTGGATGAGCATTCTGAGAACCCAGGTGCTGGTGGTCCCTAGGTATTGGAGGACCCTGCTGCGATTGCTGTGCTGCCTGTGCCTCCTGCTTCTGTGCTCCCCATTCCAGTGTCTGGGTGTGTTGATGTGGTCCCTGCGCCGGCCCTGTGTGACGTGTGTGTGGTTTCAACAGAGCAAGTCGGTTCGATGCTGGCGCTGGTGTTACGTGATACTTCTGCCACCCCTAGTGCCCCGATCCCTGCTGATGTTGCGGGTACCTCTGGTTCGTACTTGGGGGCTGATGGTCCCCTGGAAGAAATCCGTCCCTCTCGCCGTTCGCAGGGGTCTTCGATGTCGGACCGTCGTGCTGAGATGTTGAAACGTCGGAGGCGTGATGGGAGTGCTCGGTGCATGGAGTGTGGGCTCTCTGGCAGACATCGATTATCTCCGGACCGTGTGGGTGGTGGGAGCGCCGTGGAGGGGTCTGTTGAGCTCTCTGCAGACCAGGTGGATGGTGGTTGTGTTGCGCTTCCATCTGAGGAGCTGCCTGGGGGCCCTACGTCTGTCTCGGAGGTGGTGTGACCCTCAATGCAAGGCCCCTATGGTTGCCCAGGGGCCTTGCGTTGAGGGTCCGGCTATCCTGCTCGTGAAGTTGTGGAAGGGGTCTGGAGCTGTGCCTCAGGTTACAGCTACCTCATGGGTGGGTGTGAGTGGTGTGTGTACTATTGGAGCTCCTGGGAAGGAGGTGTCGGTTGTTCCTGACTAGCGGAGGAGTGCTTTGGAGATTCTGTGGACCTCTTTCTCCATAGCTCCATCTCTGATTTGTGCGTCGCTCAATGGCGCTGCAGGCGGTGGCTGTGCAACTAGGGCTGGTATCAATGCTGCGTGATTGTCGTGTGGATGTTGCTTTTGTGCAAGAACATAACATGAAGGATGTGGGTCTGTTGCCAGGTGTTGGATGAATGTTTTCAGGTAATTTTGAACCCATCACGGTCTGGAGGTAGGGGGGTACGCTCGTCCTCCTTTCTTGGAGGGAGTCTATTTCCGTGTTTCACACAGAAATGGATGAGGTTAGTCAGGTTTTGTTAGTTTGGGTTTTGTATCTTGGAGTGGAGATCTCCTTGTTGAACGTTTATACCCTGTCTGGGTCGGCAAGCCGGCGTGAGTGGCAGGTTTTGTTTTCTTGCGGTTTGTTGCATTTTTTGTGGCATGATATGCATGGGTTGATTCTCGGTGGGGGGGGGGGGAAGGGGGGATTTTAATTGTATCAGGTCGCACGTGATAGTAATAGTCTTCGTCCGGCGAATGTCTCCTTTGCTTTATCCATGACTTTGCAGAGTTGTAGGTTGCGGGATGCGTCAGTGTTGTTTGGGGTGTGTTGGATTTCACGTTTGTGGCGCGTGGGTCTTGTTCACGTTTCGATCGGTTTTACGTCCATAAGGTTGAGGGTTCGGTTTTTTCTTTTCATATGCTTCCGGTGAGTTTTTCTGATCATTGTTTGATTGTTTTGCGGGTTGGGGTTAGGAGTCAGGTGTGTGTAGGTCGGGGATGGTGGAAGCTCAATTGTGGGCTGCTCGGGTGTCCGGGGGTTGGTGATTTGTTTCAAGAGAGGTGGGCTTGGCTGGTTGCTCAGAAGGGTGGGTTTCCCTCCGTTCTGGAGTGGTGGGAATGGTGCAAGGAGGAGTGTCATGTCTGTTTTTTTGTTCTGTTAGCGAAGAGGTGGCGGAGGGGCGTTTCGGGTTGGTGCGCGTTTTCCAGGCACAGTTGAATCGTCTGCAAGAGTTAGTTAACAGGGGTTTTGATCGGTCTGAGGATATCTTCTTGTGTAAGGAGCAGCTTCGCGAGTTGTGGGAGAAAATTGTAGAGGGTATTTGTGTTCTGGCTGGGGTTGAGGAATGCTTGCGGAGGGAGGTGCTGTCTTCATATTTGTTGTGATGGGAAAAGGCGGATCGAGCCTCTGTTTTCTTCTCTAGCCTCCATCGGCCGGATGGGTCGGTGTTGTCGAACACGGATGCGGTCTTACTTTATGTGCGCCTTGAACTTGAGGCTTTGTATGAGTGGGGTGAGGGAGATGAGGGGTTGCGTGAGTTTCTTTCTTCAACACTGTGCTCCTGGGCTGTCGGTTGCAGACTCTCTTGCTCTTAAGGGGGAGGTTGGTCTGTCAGAGCTTTGGGGGTGTCATCAGTTCTTTTCACCTGGGGAAGGTTCCAGGTTCGAATGTGGAATTTTATGTTGTGTTCTGGAACGTGATTGGGTCGGATTTTTTTTAAGGTTGTTCATTTCTGTTTGGACCGTGGAACGCTGTCTGGTTTGCAAAATGAGGGTCTTTTTTAAGGTTGTTCATTTCTGTTTGGACCGTGGAACGCTGTCTGGTTTGCAAAATGAGGGTCTTTTGCGGCTTCTTCCGAAGCCGGGGATCTATGTTTTTTCTTGTGAATAGGCGGCCGATCACGCTACTCAACGTTGACTTATAAACTTATTTCTAAACTGTTGGTGGGGTGCCTTCGGGCTCTGGTAGGGTTGGTAGTTTCAGTTGGGCTGTTTTGTGGGGTTCCTGGTAGGCCTTTGGTACAGTGCAATTCCCTCTTTCGGGATGTGCTTCTGTATCTGTTGGGGTCGGGTGCGTCGGCCACTATGGTCAGCCTCGATTGGTCGAAGGCTTTCGATAGGGTGCCGATCGGGTTTGTTTTACAGGTGTTGGAGCGGTTGAGTTTCCTTCCCCGGTTTATGGGGTGGGTTTGGACGTTGTATGTGGGTTGTTGTAATACGGTGTGTGTCAATGGGTTCGTTAGTGCCCCATTTGCGATACGGCGATAGGTTTGGCAGGGCTGCCTTCTTTATATGCCCCTGTATATGGTGTTCCAGGAGCTTTTTTTAGTGCGGTGCGGGCGAGCCGTTTGGTGGTTGCACCTCATTTGCCGAATGGTTTGGTTTTGAAGGTTCGTGGGTATGCGGATGACACTGTCCTATTTGTCCGCTCTGAGGGTTCTGTTCCTGCGGTGCAGGATCTCGTGCATGGTTTTGAGTTGGCCACTGGAGCTGTTGTTAATAGAGACAAATCGTGCCTTATGAGGTTGGTGGTGTGGGCTTCACATTTAGTATGGGGTGGGTCCTGGTTTCCTGTCATGTCGTCTTTGTGAGTTTTGGGGGTTACTTGGTTTCACAAGTATGAGCAGACTTTGTGTTTTAACTGGGATGCGGTTTTGCGGGCAGTGGTTGGGTCGGTGGGTTTGCTTTCTAAGCGGACTCTCTAAATTTATCAACGTGCGATTATTGTAACTTGTAAGGTTTTGTTGCGGGTCTGGTTTATCGCACAGTGCTTCCCATTGAACCGGCGGCGTAAGTGCGATATTGAGTGTGTGGTCTATAAGTATGTCTGGGGTGGGCGGTATCACCCAATTCGTCGGTCTTCCTTGTGTTTATGGGTGGACGAGGGTGGGGTTGGGATTCTGGATGTGTTAAGTCTTTAGCCTTGTTCTGGGTGTCACTTTGCAGGGGCTAGGGTTCGGAGATGGTTTAAACTCCCTCGTTCTTTATTTTTGTTCGGTGCATTTCAGCTTTTTAGTGGACCTTGAGGTATGTCGGGATGTTGCTCTGGTTACCCCTTCCGTATACTCTTGGGCGGTCATGATTGTGCGGGCACTTTGTCGGTTCCTGGGTTTATGTCTTTTGGTTGTAGGGAGGTGTATGGGGCTCTTTCTCCCAGGGTGGAGGGGCTGTACCCCTGTTTCGATATGGGGGCTATTTGGTCCTCGTTGAGTAGGCCGTGTATTGCCACCAGGTCTCGGGAGTTGGTTTTTCGTTTGTTGCACGAGTCGTTGCCCACAAATGCACGTTTGTGTATGTTCATGAATTTTCATTCATTAGCTAATGAACTAACGAGCATATTCGTCTGTCTGTCATCTCAGTCAGGTGTCAACAAATAAATATTACGATTTGCTCAATACTTCCACAAGAACACCAGATTCCTGATCATATTAACATATTCCAATTTTGCATTCACATTCTTAGACACAATAACAAACTGTCCCCATCCTGGGGCCGTCCGGAGCATCGCGGATGGATGCTCTGACCTAACTTGACCCTGCATCTCCCCGTCTCTACAGTGCTCTCGTGATACCAGCACAGTAGACTTCTCTCATATTTGTGTACTTCGGCACTGCATTAGCCCGAATAATATTTTTGGGAAATCCACAGAAATCGACTCGCTAGTCTATCTGATGCAGCTTCAGCGCCTTGTGAATCTTTTATGTAATCTGATTACGTCTAGACCAGGGCCGTAGAATCACACGCCAATCCTCTTCCCCCTCACAATCACCTGCAGGCGTTTCTGAACTCTTCACACACGCGCGTGTGGCCCTGAACATCGCACGCACAACTGACCGGACCGTAGGGGAGGGCGGGCTGGATCACGTTATACGGATTCAAGATCTATTCATGGACTCCCTCGCCTTCTTGCGACTCATTATGCACTCGAAAGATGCGTATGGTGAGTGACGAGGGTCAAGAGGCTCGCGTCGGGTCACGGGTCGACACGCTTTGTCTGCGGGTACTCTACCTACTGGAGCACACGGCCCCTAGTGGTAGTCTTGTGCAGCTGAGCCAACACACAGCCCCTGCTGGTAGTCTTGTGCAGCTGAGCCAACACACAGCCTCCTACTGGTAGTCTTGTGCAGCTGAGCCAACACACAGCCCCTGCTGGTAGTCTTGTGCAGCTGAGCCAACACACAGCCCCTACTGGTAGTCTTGTGCAGCTGAGCCAACACACAGCCCCCTGCTGGTAGTCTTGTGCAGCTGAGCCAACACACAGCCCCTGCCGGTAGTCTTGTGCAGCTGAGCCAACATGCTCAATGTGAGACATCTTCCTGCTGACCCCTACTGACAGGGGGCGGACAGGAAGGAGAAGGTGAAGGGGGAAGCAAGTGTGTGCCTTCAAGGGACAGGTGAGGTGTGCTGACAGTGCTCCCGTCCCCTGTCCAGCTGATTCACTCACGACTCTACAACCCCTCAAAGTACTGGACAGGACGTCTCCTCTCTTGTGCACAACTGGTTCTGACGTCAGACAGACGGACCCGCCAGGAACACGTCTAAGAGTCATTACCAAGGACAGTTTAGGAGTTATCTAGACTCCTGAGAGCGCAAATTGGTCGTGGAGTCCACGCAATAGACGCAAACCTGTTTGTTGACAAAAGGGTGGAAGGTAATGTACAAGCTAGGTGGCGCAAGGCTGATGATAGATAACATTGACGGTGTAGTGGCACCCAGCACCTTCTCCCCCCCCACACCATGTCCAGTGGCTCCCAGCACCTTCCCCCCCCCCTCCCACACCATGTCCAGTGGCTCCCAGCACCTTCCCCCCCCCCCACACCATGTCCAGTGGCTCCCAGCACCCCTTCCTCCTTGACCTTACTCCCAGCACCCCTTCTCCGCTGGCCTGGCACCTAGCACATCTCCCCAGCTGCCCTAGCTCCCAGCAGGACCCCCCCCCTTTCATTCCCGGGACACTATATCATATGTTAATAGGATTCCTTCCAAGTTAAAATCCTGGGAGAGTGTGCTGAAGACAAAGTTATCCCCATTACTGGTGAAGACAATTATCCCCATTACTGGTGAAGACAGTTATCCCCATTACTGGTGAAGACAGTTATCCCCATTACTGGTGAAGACAATTATCCCCATTACTGGTGAAGACAGTTATCCCCATTACTGGTGAAGACAGTTCATGCATTACACAGCCAAGATAATCCAGGTCAAAGGTCAGCAGGCAAAATAATAAACGCTATAGCTACCACAAAATATAGTGTGTTATACCCAAGTAGTTCATGATTTTCCCAAATAGTTCAAAAGCATAAACAAGATCTACGAAGCCCATACTAGACCAAACCTGTCTTAGGGGTAACTATGCAGCCCTAAGCCTAGCGTACGAAATACAAGGCCCAACATACATTCCATACGTGACATATACAAAGGCTTCGGAAAACATGTTTGACTGGTACCTTGTAATTATCCACGGTATTGTGGTTGACAATTTATATGACTGGGTGCGTGGATCACCTAATTCTTCTGTGCCCAACTGGCAGCCCAGAGAAGGCTTAAAGTTTCAGTCTGGGCAGCGGTTTGGTGCCTCTGAAATCCTCCTGTATTGTGGCTACCTCTCAGCCCAGTCCATAGACCGCTCGTCTCCCATGCTGGAGGTCGGAGGTCGAACTCTCCAATGAATCTTGGAGAGTTAATTTTTCAACTTCCTGCCTCAGTGAAGAAAAACAAAAGAAATATCGAGAAGATTCGTGCCAGAATCATAAATCTAAAACAAGTGTTGAAAGACTGGTAATATATATATATATATATATATATATATATATATATATATGTCGTACCTAGTAGCCAGAACGCACTTCTCAGCCTACTATGCAAGGCCCGATTTGCCTAATAAGCCAAGTTTTCCTAAATTAATGTTTTTTCGACTACCTAACCTACCTAACCTAACCTAACCTAACTTTTTCGGCTACCTAACCTAACCTAACTTATAAAGATAGGTTAGGTTAGGTTAGGTAGGGTTGGTTAGGTTCGGTCATATATCTACGTTAATTTTAACTCCAATAAAAAAAATTGACCTCATACATAATGAAATGGGTAGCTTTATCATTTCATAAGAAAAAAATTAGAGAAAATATATTAATTCAGGAAAACTTGGCTTATTAGGCAAATCGGGCCTTGCACAGTAGGCTGAGAAGTGCGTTCTGGCTACTAGGTACGACATATATATATATATATATATATATATATATATATATATATATATATATATATATATATATATATATATATATATATATATATATATATGTCGTACCTAGTAGCCAGAACGCACTTCTCAGCCTACTATGCAAGGCCCGATTTGCCTAATAGGCCAAGTTTTCATGAATTAATTGTTTTACGACTACCTAACCTACCTAACCTAACCTAACCTAACTTTTTCGGGTACCTAACCAAACCTAACCTATGAAGATAGGTTAGGTTAGGTTAGGTAGGGTTGGTTAGGTTCGGTCATATATCTACGTTAATTTTAACTCCAATAAAAAAAATTGACCTCATACATAATGAAATGGGTAGCTTTATCATTTCATAAGAAAAAATTAGAAAAAATATATTAATTCAGGAAAACTTGGCTTATTAGGCAAATCGGGCCTTGAATAGTAGGCCAAAAAGTGAGTTCTGGCTACTAGGTACGACATATATATATATATATATATATATATATATATATATATATATATATATATATATATATATATATATATTTTTTTTTTTTTTTTTTTTTGAAGGAACTGGGTTCTAGGCTCATTGAAACAACAAGGGACCCGAGAGCTGCAAGCTTTCTTTTCCAACGCCTCAGTGTGGCGATACAGAGGGGAAATGCGCACTGCATCCAGGGTTCCTTCCCGCCATCTGAGGAGCTGGAGGAACTCGACAACCTATGACAACCATCTTTGTAACCCATATGTAACTCCTTTTTTGTAACAAACTTCAAATAAAGTAAATATATATGTGTACATACAAAAGAATGGGGGTGGTAGGAGAAGATAATATTAGTGTTCAGTGAGAAACCACAAGGTCTCCTCTGAATACTTTTTATTTTCTTCTCCGAGGCTATGGGTCCCCACATTGGCACCAGAGGTGGTACCCTCACAAACTTTAAAAAAAAAAAAAAAAATATATATATATATATATATATATATATATATATATATATATATATATATATATATATATATATATATATATATATTATATATATATATATATATATATATATATATATATATATATATATATATATATATATATATATATATATAAGGGATAAACATAGGGGCTGCAGAAGGCTTATTGGCCCATACGAGGCATCTCCTATCTAAACAAATAGTTAATAGTTAGAGGGATAGAAGCCCTAAACCAGAAAATAATAAATACAGAATATGCGGTCATATTCAATGAAACTGTTTAGATAGGAGATGCCTCGTATGGGCCAATAAGCCTTCTGCAGCCCCTATGTTTATCCCTTATGTATCCCCCCATGTTTTCACCTTCATTGTATTATCACCTGACCTAATGCGGGTATAAAATCAACTAATATATATATATATATATATATATATATATATATATATATTGTGACGATAATCTCCTTCAAGAGATTGAGCCTGCTCTTCCCTCCAAATTACGTCTTCACAATTATATAAAAAGACTATGGAAGAAATGTCCAAAAACGACAACAACACCAGCAAGGCTTGCCAGGGTGAGCAGAAACGTATGCAACCAGCCACCTGTTCGAACTCCAACCACCAAACTACCCGTTGATCGCTACGGCTCCGCTGATTGGTCGCCGGTCTGGCTGCACCTGCACTCGCCCCCAATACTACCTGATGTCTGGGGTCACCCCAACATCAGTCCTCAGAATGTTCCGTGCTTTCGTAGCCAGCACTCCTCCCAGCTAGACGTTAGCGTGTACTGAGAGAGGTGGTGGCTTTAAGCCAATATTCCAGCACCTCCCACTTAACTTTTGTTGCACTTCTTGTTATTTTGCCTTAACGTAACTTTTCATTGTGTCATCTAATTATTCTTATTATTTTGATTGATTGATTTTATTATACATATTTGTCTGTCCATATTTTCATGTTTTGATTTATTTAACGTAATTAAAATTTCATTGTTAAAGTTTACTTGTGTTTTGTGTGTCTTCTCCTTACCTTACCACAGACGAAGTTCCAGTTTTTCTATTTTTTTTTATATACTATGTGACGAGGCCATACCCCTAGCCTTAAACAGCCGAACACCAACGCGTTACCGTCACAAGTTATATGGGGGCCTGTCCTAGGAGCTTCACTCAGGTACTGGTGCCAAGTGGTAATTTATGGTAAGCGTATTTAACTTTGTTAACGTAGCTTTACTATTTTTCATTCAATTTCATTTTTTATAAGGTGCGGTGTATTGTGCATTACGAGAGTAAGAGGACAAAGAGGGCCATAGTTCCTCTAGCTCGAACTTTAGTTGCTGAATTGGGACCTCAGCAGCAGTTCTCGTCACCAGTTGACACCTCGCACCCCTACACGTCAGTCAGAGATGATGATACATACAACGGTAGGGAATTAGCTTATTTTTTCAGAGCACAAAAGTTCGCTAATTCTGTAAGTATCATATTAAATTCAGTGGGAAAAACTTGCTTTATGTCCTTTAGAGACTTGGCAAGGTATGCCTACATCCTTGGACTACCAATTTTACTTTTGAAGCATTTAACTGTTTCATTTGTTTTCGAAACTTTGTTTCATTTGTTAGTAGGATTTTCTTGCCCTTATTCTCTTACATGAGTACCGGGTACAAGATTTCCTGCGCCCTTGATTTAATTTAATCATTTAATATCTTTCACTTAACGTTAATTGTTAAAGATCACACAGGATAGGTACCAGTTGCCACGTTGTCCTGTTTCTGACATTTCATTATTGAACATTCGTGTACCTTTATTTGCTAATTTCACCATGTTTCGTCTCCAAACTTTCCGTGCAAATCCAGCAGGTGAAATAGGGACTTTAAGTCGTGCCAAGAGGACTGAACTACAAACTCTTGCACATGAGTATCAACTAGAAGTTCCCTATCAAGCCAACAAAAATGACCTACACAACCTGTTGCTGGATTACTATTTAGAGCAAGGTAAGATAGACTCTGAAACTCATGAAACTTACTATATTGCAGATAAAACTGACTTGGCAACACTGAAACTCAAACTAGAACTGGCAAAGATTGAAGAACGAACAGCTGCCATACGGAGAGAAGAACAAGAACGCGAAGCTGCTTTGAGGAGAGAAGAACAAGAACGTGAGATTACATTACTCCGTGAACGTGAACGAGTACAGCTTGAAACACTCCAGGAGCGGGAACGCTTACAGCTTGAAACCAAACAACGCGAGTTGGAAATACAACGCGAACATGACAAGCAACAAGCGACTCTGGCTCTAGAGTGTCGTCAACGTGAAATCGCCTTGGAAACTTCACACTTCACTCAACGCCAACAAGCTACTGCCAATCTTCCCGTCAGTTTTAATATATCACATGCAAGTAAGTTAATGCCATCCTTTGTAGAAGCAGAAGTTGATGTGTTCTTTACCACCTTTGAAACCCTTGCTAATCAACTCAGTTGGCCTGTCGACCAATGGGCCACACTTCTCAGAGTCCATCTTACAGGTAGAGCTGCAGTCACACTCAGTACTTTGGCGTCTGAGAATGACTACTACACTCTGAAACAAGCAGTGTTGGACGCCTACCTCCTCTCTACTGAAAGTTATAGAAGGAAATTCCGTGACCACCTGAAGGCAAGTACCACTACCTTCCTTGAGTTTGCTAACACGAAACGGAGGTATTTCATGAAATGGCTGGAAGCAGCACATGTCTCTACTTTTACAGAACTCGTCAACCTGATGCTTGTTGAAGAATTCTTGAGACGTGTGCCGCCTCCTGTCCGCCTCTACTTAGCAGATAAAGAAGAAACCGACTACCTGAAGTGTGCTAAGTCGGCTGACACTTACAGCCTCATCCACCGGCTGACACCTGAACCATCCTCCAGTAAGAAGTCGTGGTACAGTTACGAGAAGGTGAGCCCCGATCAAGCTGGTTCACAACTGTACTGCAAGTATTGTAGACTCTATGGACATACCATAGACAAGTGTGGTAAGTCTCAATACAAGGGAACCACTGACCAACAACGACCCAAACCAACTCCTCCTAAGTCCGGTAAGCCTGTGATGAATGTTGGTGTTGATGTTAATGATCTTTCTCTTTTCAGTAACCACCTGTATACTGGAACTGTCTCTGCCAACGGTTCAAATCCGGAGGGACGTTTCAAATTGAAGATCTTGAGGGACACAGCGGCTCTACAATCGATCATCTTGAAGTCGGCTGTGCCCAACATAGTCTACACCGGGGAAACAGTCTTCATCACTGACCTCACTGCTACCACTCCATACCCTCTCGCCAGAGTCCACCTGGATTGTCCCTACGTGAACGGGGAAGTCCAAGTCGCCGTCAGGGAAAAGCCTTTTCCCATGCCTGGAGTGCAACTTCTCCTAGGCAACGACTTGGCAGAAGACCTGCAACCGACCAACCTGATCGTCATGGACAAACCCCAGGTGTGTAACTCTGTGCCAAGTAACCCTATTCTTGAGTATGTTCCAGCAGAGGTTCAAGAGAGTGAAGTTTCTCCTCCGGTTCTCGTGACCACCCGTGCACAAGCCGCACGTCCACAGCCAGCTGACTCTACTGCTACCGCTGTCCCTCAAGACCCTCAGAAACTACCCCCGCATCTGACCAAGTTGGAGTTCCGTAAGTTGCAGAGGGAAGATCTTACTTTAACACCATTGTTTTTCCAGGCTGAGACTCAACCCGACAGTATTCCTGGGTTCTTCCTAGAGAACGACTTGCTCTACCGCAGATATAGACCCAGTAAACTGAAGGAGGAGGACGATTGGGCCAACATCGAACAACTTGTGATTCCCACCAGCCTGCGGCCCACTATTCTACACCTGGCCCACGGAGCATTCTCCCACTACGGCTTCAACAAGACTTACCATGGGATTCGTCAAGACTACTACTGGCCAGGTATGGTAAATAACGTCAAACAGTACGTAAAACAGTGTCATACATGTCAGATGGCAGGCAAACCGAACGTCTCCATTCCCAGAGCACCACTGATTCCCATACAGGTGCCTGCGGAACCTTTCCACAGACTCATAATAGACTGTGTTGGTCCTTTACCTCGGACCAGTTCAGGTAACGCCTACATCCTAACCATCCTGTGTCCTACCACCAGATTTCCCATAGCAGTTCCAGTGAAGAACATCACGGCTGCTACGGTTATCAAACATCTATTGAAGATCTTCACTCAATACGGATTTCCCAGGGAGATTCAAAGTGACTGTGGCACCAACTTCACCAGTGATCTCTTCAAAAGGACACTGGAGGAGTTCAACATCAAACAGGTATTGTCCAGCCCCTATCATCCTGCTTCACAGGGTTCTCTTGAACGTAGTCATCAGACCATCAAAGCACTCTTGAAAAAGTTTTGTAGTGAAACCTCAAAGGATTGGGATAAGCAGATTGACCTAATAATGTGTATTTTCAGAAGTCTCCCCAATGAGTCCCTAGGAGTATCTCCTTATGAGATGCTCTACGGCCGTAAGTGCCGTACTCCCCTTAAGGCTTTCAAAGACTCTCTCAGAGATGCCACCTTCAGTGAGCATCAGAATGTGCCCCAGTTTCTTCAAAACCTTCAGCACATTCTAGAGAGAGTCCACCGCTTTGCCCATGATAATCTATTGAAAGCCCAGGTGAGAATGAAGACTCATTACGACCAGACCAGCAAAGTAAGAAAATTCAAGCCGGGAGACTTCGTCCTTGCTTATTTCCCTATCCCAGGTTCACCTTTACAAAACAGATTTTCAGGACCCTACTGCGTCAAAGAGTGCAGGAATAATAATAATTATGTGATAGAGACTCCAGATAGGCGGCGGAAGACCCAGCTGTGCCACGTCAACCTCCTGAAGCAATATAATGGTACTCCTCCCACTGTCTTGATTAATTGTTCTACCTTCACAGAACCCTACATCCACAGTGAGACCATCCCGGCTTCTTCTCCCGAAAGCACTGACAAGGAGTCGGCGCTTTCTAATTCCAAAATCCTTAATGATCTTCCCAAATGCTTTCAGGATAATACTCGTGCTCCTATGCCCTCTTCTAATTCCACTCTCACCTCGTCAGATAAGCCCTACATCCTCCATGTCGACGCCAATGGTACCGACGATGGTGGTGTCGTGATGCAGCAACGAGGCGAGAAGAATACACCTGTCAGCGACTACTGCTACAAGGAACGACGGAACAATTGGCAAGGAGCTACTCTTCCTCATCCTGAAGCTTCAGCACTTCACTCCACACCTGAAAAGTGCTCGGTCCACCATCAATACGGACCACACCACCCTACACCTCCTGCAGCACGCCCACTTCTCATCTCAACGTCTTCTACTATGGGCTTGCTACCTGCAGAAATTCAACCTGGAGACACGCTATACCAAGAGTCTGACAACATCTTAGCCCATGATCTCTCCAGAGTTTATGAAGTAGAAGCAACTCCATCCATTACTCCACCACATAACGACGTACTTCTTCCAGAACCGCAGGCTTCGGGGGAGAGTTGTGACGATAATCTCCTTCAAGAGATTGAGCCTGCTCTTCCCTCCAAAATTACGTCTTCACAATTATATAAAAAGACTATGGAAGAAATGTCCAAAAACGACAACAACACCAGCAAGGCTTGCCAGGGTGAGCAGAAACGTATGCAACCAGCCACCTGTTCGAACTCCAACCACCAAACTACCCGTTGATCGCTACGGCTCCGCTGATTGGTCGCCGGTCTGGCTGCACCTGCACTCGCCCCCAATACTACCTGATGTCTGGGGTCACCCCAACATCAGTCCTCAGAATGTTCCGTGCTTTCGTAGCCAGCACTCCTCCCAGCTAGACGTTAGCGTGTACTGAGAGAGGTGGTGGCTTTAAGCCAATATTCCAGCACCTCCCACTTAACTTTTGTTGCACTTCTTGTTATTTTGCCTTAACGTAACTTTTCATTGTGTCATCTAATTATTCTTATTATTTTGATTGATTGATTTTATTATACATATTTGTCTGTCCATATTTTCATGTTTTGATTTATTTAACGTAATTAAAATTTCATTGTTAAAGTTTACTTGTGTTTTGTGTGTCTTCTCCTTACCTTACCACAGACGAAGTTCCAGTTTTTCTATTTTTTTTTATAACTATGTGACGAGGCCATACCCCTAGCCTTAAACAGCCGAACACCAACGCGTTACCGTCACAATATATATAT
>NC_059580.1:5816589-5946589 GCF_020424385.1 Procambarus clarkii | reverse complement strand
GAACCAGTGCCAGGAGAGGCGAACCAGAGCCAGGAGAGGCGAACCAGTACCAGGAGAAACGAACCAGTGCCAGGAGAGGCGAACCAGTACCAGGACAGGCGAACCAGTGTCAGGAGAGGCGAACCAGTACCAAGAGAGGCGAACCAGTACCAGGACAGGCGAACCAGTGTCAGGAGAGGCGAACCAGTGCCAGGAGAGGCGAACCAGTGCCAGGAGTGGCGAACCAGTGCCAGGAGTGGCGAACCAGTACCAGGACAGGCGAACCAGTGTCAGGAGAGGCGAACCAGTACCAGGACAGGCGAACCAGTGTCAGGAGAGGCGAACCAGTGTCAGGAGAGGCGAACCAGTGCCAGGAGTGGCGAACCAGGAGAGGCGAACCAGTTCTAGGAGAGGCGAACCAGTGCCAGGAGTGGCGAACCAGGAGAGGCGAACCAGTGCCAGGAGAGGCGAACCAGTGTCGGGAGAGGCGAATCAGTTAACAGTATGAGGATTCCTCACACACTGACGACGTACGAAACCTATACATCTTCACTCAACCATGACAGCCATGTTGGCAATTATTAAAGCCGTTCATGAACACGAAGTTGTTTATAACAAGGATAACCTCGGGTTATATAGTTCCCAAGCTCGTAAACTGTTTGATAAACGCTGAGTAAGATGCCATGATGGAGGCGAGATGCACAGGTTTCGTCAATGGCGCGTGTATAAATGTTTGTCGAATCCTGGCCCAAGTGTAGGAAGGAGCTGCGCCCCCCACCACGTCGGTGAGGTCGTTCTTGTGGGGGGTGGAGGGGGTGGTTGAGGGGGGGGGGGGGGTGTCGTTAATATCCATGACGTGCCCAAACGTGTTAAGCTGCCCAGTCATCACATTTCACCCACTTTCCGTTTTTCCTTCCTTTCGCCTCTTTTGTAATGTCCAACTTGGCCTCTATTCAGCCTCTTTTTTTCACTCTAATGTAAATTTTGCACGCTCGCTTGCCCTATTTTCTTTATCTATTCCTTCGCATCTCTCTCTCTCTGTCTCTCTCTCTCTCTCTCTCTCTCTCTCTCTGCCCACTTCAGTAAGGCCGTAGAGCGGCCGCTGTGTAAGAGGCCCAGGTGTCCGTCACACAGCGGGACTCGCAATAAAGTCCACCTTATTAAGAGACCGCGAGAGTTTCACTGGGCCTTGAAGAAAAAGCTCCCCCCCCCCCTGGCACTCAAGGTGTCGTGGAGGGGAGTCACAGTCAATCTTCAAATAAACTGTCGCTGACGTTTGTCTGTCAAAATAGTCCATCACAACGTTTCTATTCACTAAAAGATGCACCGGGCGCCCTGTGTGTAAGACACACTCACTGGGCGCCCTGTGTGTAAGACACACTCACAGGGCGCCCTGTGTGTAAGACACACTCACAGGGCGTCCTGTGTGTAAGACACTCACCGGGCGCCCTGTGTGTAAGACACACTCACTGGGCGCCCTGTGTGTAAGACACACTCACAGGGCGTCCTGTGCGTAAGACACACTCACCGGGCGCCCTGTGTGTAAGACACTCACTGGCCGCCCTGTGTGTAAGACACACTCACTGGGCGCCCTGTGTGTAAGACACACTCACTGGGCGCCCTGTGTGTAAGACACACTCACTGGGCGCCCTGTGTGTAAGACACACTCACTGGGCGCCCTGTGTGTAAGACACACTCACAGGGCGTCCTGTGTGTAAGACACACTCACCGGGCGCCCTGTGTGTAAGACATACTCACAGGGCGCCCTGTGTGTAAGACACACTCACTGGGCGCCCTGTGTGTAAGACACACTCACCGGGCGCCCTGTGTGTAAGACACACTCACTGGGCGCCCTGTGTGTAAGACACACTCACTGGGCGCCCTGTGTGTAAGACACACTCACAGGGCGTCCTGTGTGTAAGACACTCACCGGGCGCCCTGTGTGTAAGACACACTCACTGGGCGCCCTGTGTGTAAGACACACTCACAGGGCGTCCTGTGCGTAAGACACACTCACCGGGCGCCCTGTGTGTAAGACACTCACTGGGCGCCCTGTGTGTAAGACACACTCACTGGGCGCCCTGTGTGTAAGACACACTCACTGGGCGCCCTGTGTGTAAGACACACTCACTGGGCGCCCTGTGTGTAAGACACACTCACTGGGCGCCCTGTGTGTAAGACACACTCACAGGGCGTCCTGTGTGTAAGACACACTCACCGGGCGCCCTGTGTGTAAGACATACTCACAGGGCGCCCTGTGTGTAAGACACACTCACTGGGCGCCCTGTGTGTAAGACACACTCACCGGGCGCCCTGTGTGTAAGACACACTCACTGGGCGCCCTGTGTGTAAGACACACTCACTGGGCGCCCTGTGTGTAAGACACACTCACAGGGCGCCCGGTGCGTAAGACACACCTCAACTTGCCCGACAACTTACAGACTGATAACACAGAGCCGTGAGGAGCCTCGCCCTCTATAAAGACACACTCACTTGCCCATAAATTACAAGAGAGGACGAGGCTGTAAGTCTAGTTTTGTAAGTTAGGTAGACGATGAGAGGGGGGGGGGATAGATAGATAGATAGATAGATAGATAGATAGATAGATAGATAAAAGAGAGCCTGTGTGGCGACGCAGCTCTGGGTCTGGCGAGGAAGGGGGGGGGGGTGTTACTAGGAGTTTTTTTTATTATTATTACTATTTTCTACCACAGACGTGGCCAGACATTTACAGTACTAACCAGCATATGTACATTTTCTTCTGTCCTCCATGGACAGGGTGAGAGGTCTGTTAAACATGTAGTTCAGTGACTTATTGACCAATCAACCACAGAAGGTGACTGTAGTGCTTTTAAAATGCTAAGTTAACCTACATAGGAGTGGTGGAGTGTTGTGCAGCGAGGAGTTACCTGCCTCACTGTTACTGCACGCCGTGTGTACTCACCTAGTTGTGCTTGCGGGGGTTGAGCTCTGGCTCTTTGGTCCCGCCTCTCAACTGTCAATCAACTGGTGTACAGGTTCCTGAGCCTACTGGGCTCTATCATATCTACATTTGAAACTGTGTATGGAGTCAGCCTCCACCACATCACTGCCTAATGCATTCCATTTATTAACTACTCTGACACTGAAAAAATTCTTTCTAACGTCTCTGTGGCTCATCTGGGTACTAAGTTTCCACCTGTGTCCCCTTGTTCGTGTCCCACCCGTGCTGAAGAGTTTGTCTTTGTCCACCCTGTCAATTCCCCTGAGAATATTGTAGGTGGTTATCGTGTCTCCCCTTACTCTTCTGTTTTCCAGGGATGTGAGGTTCAGCTCCTTTAGCCTTTCCTCGTAGCTCATTCCTCTCACTTCCGGGACGAGCCTGGTGGCATACCTCTGAATCATCTCTAACTTTGTCTTGTGTTTAACTAGGTATGGACTCCAGGCTGGAGCCGCATACTCCAGGATTGGTCTTACATAAGTGGTATACAGGGTCCTTGCACAAGTTTCTAAAGGCAGTTATTATATTGGCCAGTCTAGCATATGCCGCTGATGATATTCTTTCTGATGTGTGTGTATTGTGTGTGTGTGTGTGTGTGTGTGTGTGTGTGTGTGTGTGTGTGTGTAGTGTGTGTGTGTGTGTGTGTGTAGTGTGTGTGTGTAGTGTGTGTGTGTGTGGTGTGTGTGTGTGTGTGTGTGTGTAGTGTGTGTGTGTGTGTGTGTGTGTGTGTGTGTGTGTGTGTGTGTGTGTGTGTGTGTGTGTGTGTAGTGTGTGTGTGTGTGTGTGTGTGTGTGTGTGTGTGTGTGTGTGTGTGTGTGTACGCGAGATGAGGCAAACAGTCTCCCTCACCCAGCCACACACACCTAATTCAGCACTGTGTGCTCAGTTGCCCCCCCCCCCCTCCTTCCCTGTGCTGTCAGCTGCCCCCCTTCCTTCACCCCTCCCATAACGGATCAGCGACCCCCCCCCCACTAACCCCTTCCCTATATCGACCAACTGACCTCTGCCCATCCTAACATTTCCTCACCCACTCCTCTTAACGTCCTCACTCACTCACTCACGTGTCCTCTATCTTTTCTGCCGTTCCTCAGTAGTTCCATCACCCCCTTCCACTTCCCCATCCCTGTAACACCTCTCCCTTATACTTCCTTAGTTTATCTTCCTATCCCTTCCTCTTCCAATCAGCATCAGACTGAAGAACTGTTATTAGTGTAGTACCACAAGGTTTAGTTCAAATCATGTTAATTGTATGTAGTAATTAATATGGCTATATGAACGACCCTCCACAGGTTATATAGGATATATCCTCCATTCACCTGGGCTCTAGGAGACTCGAACCCTGGACCCTGTGGGTGTGAAGGCGAAGCTCACACCCATGGGTGTATATATATATATATATATATATATATATATATTCTCCATCTCCTTATATATATATATACCCCATGGGTGTGAGCTTCGCCTTCACACCCACAGGGTCCAGGGTTCGAGTCTCCTAGAGCCCAGGTGAATGGAGGATATCTGGCACTCTGGATATATATATATATAGAGTTAATAAAAGTATATATATATATATATACAGGGTAGTATATATATCTATATATATATATGCTGATATACTTTAACCTATATATGCCAACTGCTGTAAAAATCACCAATTTTCAGCGATTTCTACCCGGGGTAGGAGATGGCAGGTCACATTTGCGGCTGAGAAGACACAAGTGATGATTATAACTAGACTGCATATGGCAAATCGGAAAAGCTTGCAAATGGATGGCAAAACCGTAGAGGTCACAGATGAATTGACATCTTCGGAATGAAGTTCGACCCTTCAGTGACAATGAAAAGCCATGTGCTTAACCTAACTCAAAAGGCAGCCAGGAAACTTACAGCACTACGGCGCACCTCACACCTTGACAGCAAGGGATGCAAAACCTTACATGAAGCACAAGTTCGCTCTCATCTAGAATATGCACCCCCTTCCTGGATCGCCTGCCTCCTATCATTCATCAGACTATTATTGTTATTATCTTAAGACACGTTATTGTGACTCATCGCCTGCAAGAAGGCTTATCTCTAGTCTTGACCCAAGTCTGGTGAGAATGGTCTGAACATCAAAGCCTGAGTTACAGCCCTGGGTCCATAATTGGCACCTACTGCAAGGGACCAGAATCTTAACGCCCTTGTTTACATTCTTGCAGGGACCATTCACTCAAGTATTCTGTAGTGATAGGCTCCCTGTTGTTAGAATTATGTGGGGATTTTGATTAGTTAAATTAGAGAACATTAATAGATATGTGTGGTTTTTGTGGGTGTGAAAGTATTTCCCTGCCATATAACCTTGTTGCTCACAGAGCTAGTATACTCTGTGATAATTGATTGTTAGTGTAACATAAAGCTATATGTTAGTTATACTTAGAACTGATTAGTAGCAAGTAAATGTTTGAATTGAAGAATAAGTTCGTTACTGTACAATTAGTTAGTCATAGGCACCGACCTCAAGTTTAGGGGAACGTTCTTCTCTACTGGGTCACGGTCGTGTTGGCTGTGTGGCTGGCTGGCTGGCTGACTGGCAGGCGGTGTGGCTGGCTGGCTGTGTGGCTGGCTGGCTGGCTGGCTGGCTGGCTGGCTGGCTGGCAGGCGGTGTGGCTGGCTGACTGGCAGGCGGTGTGGCTGGCTGGCTGTGTGGCTGGCTGGCTGGCAGGCGGTGTGGCTGGCTGGCTGGCTGGCTGGCTGGCTGGCAGGCGGTGTGGCTGGCTGACTGACTGTGTGGCTGGCTGGCTGGCTGGCTGGCGCGCTCTCTCTCTCTCTCTCTCTCTCTCTCTCTCTCTCTCTCTCTCTCTCTCTCTCTCTCTCTCTCTCTCTCTCTCTCTCTCTCTCACCTCTCTCCCTCTACTCTTTCCTATTCTTTAAATAGCTTGATCTGTGTTCACTAGGCCAGTCCAGAGTCTACCTCTCATGTGTTGTCTGTAACCCTCGTCTCCTGCTTATGTGGATACTGTAAAATCGAACACGGGTGGACAGCGCTTCCGCTCCTGAGTGATCCCCGCTAAGCTACCTATGGTAGATAAGAGACTTGGACGACAGTCTTGCCCCTTCAAGATGACCTGGACAAAAAAAAAGGCAATTTACACCTTTGCTTTTAAATACACGGCGGTTGAAATACTGAAGAAATTGTGCCCGACCTTTGTGAGACCAAAATTGGAATATGCAGCAGTTATATGTTTTCCCCAACCTGTCCTCTTAAAATTATGTCGCTTTTCGTTTGAATGAACGCTATGGCCAAAAATGGACGTAATTTGGAATGAAATCGGCTCGCGAAAGTGACGTTCTTTATGATAGTTCCCTATGGGATAGTTTCAAAGTACATTCTCATGAAATAACCTATGTCTAGGAGCAGAATTCAGATGTGCTGAGGAAGGATAACAGCTCTTGCTTGCAGTTTGACTAGTACGTCATATGATAGTCCTTATGAACCCTAGTCTTTGCTTCAAAGAGAGAAAGACTGAGAAAGAGAAAGAAAGAGAGAGAGAGAGAGAGAAAGAGAGAGAGAGAGAGAGAGAGAGAGAGAGAGAGAGAGAGAGAGAGAGAGAGAGAGAGAGAGAGAGAGAGAGAGAGAGAGAGAGAGAAGAGAGAGAGAGAGAGAGAGAGAGAGAGAGAGAGAGAGAGAGAAAACAAACTAGGTTAGATGCCAGTACATTACATAAACGACCTTCAGAAAAACGAGGCCAAAGAACTCGACCCTGCAGGCACAAATAGTAAACACACACACTATTCATACATATTTTCCACATATATTAGCGCCAAGTATCACGCGTCCAGATAATGCGAGCTAATTCTCAATCGAAGTCTTTGGGCGGCGTAACATAAACTGAGGGCCTGAACAAACAGCATGAGCACACTGAACCTCATCTGGCCTGTGTCATGAGCCAGGTCAGGCCAGACCTCACGCAGCACCCAAGATCATCCAACCATTAAAAAAATAAAACGCATTTGTATTACAAACAAATAATCAATTTATGAAGCTAACAGACGTCCCACCAACAGAAAACGCGACATTGTGTCAATTTCGCAAGATTCTATCATTTTCTAGTTCGTTAGTTTTGACCTGAGGAAAAGTAACCGTCCAAATGCCATGCGGTATTAGGAGGACGGATTGTTGCACGGTGTTAGCACGCTGGCTAGATTGCCTCGTTAGTAATTGTTGCACGCGAGAGCTGGTTTACCAAGCGTGGTCTGACTTGACACACTCAGCAGGAATAAAGCCAACCATCTAGCCATCTACATACCCATCCGGCTAGCCATCTACATACTCATCCGGCTAGCCATCTACATACCCATCCGGCTAGCCATCTACATACCCATCCGGCTAGCCATCTACATACCCATCCGGCTAGCCATCTACATACCCATCCGGCTAGCCGTCTACATACCCATCCGGCTAGCCGTCTACATACCCATCCGGCTAGCCGTCTACATACCCATCCGGCTAGCCGTCTACATACCCATCCGGCTAGCCATCTACATACCCATCCGGCTAGCCATCTACATACCCATCCGGCTAGCCATCTACATACCCATCCGGCTAGCCATCTACATACCCATCCGGCTAGCCATCTACATACCCATCCGGCTAGCCATCTACATACCCATCCGGCTAGCCATCTACATACCCATCCGGCTAGCCATCTACATACCCATCCGGCTAGCCATCTACATACCCATCCGGCTAGCCATCTACATACCCATCCGGCTAGCCGTCTACATACCCATCCGGCTAGCCATCTACATACCCATCCGGCTAGCCGTCTACATACCCATCCGGCTAGCCATCTACATAGCCATCCGGCTAGCCGTCTACATACCCATCCGGCTACCGTCTACATACCCATCCGGCTAGCCGTCTACATACCCATCCGGCTAGCCGTCTACATACCCATCCGGCTAGCCGTCTACATACCCATCCGGCTAGCGGTCTACATACCCATCCGGCTAGCCGTCTACATACCCATCCGGCTAGCGGTCTACATACCCATCCGGCTAGCGGTCTACATACCCATCCGGCTAGCCGTCTACATACCCATCCGGCTAGCCGTCTACATACCCATCCGGCTAGCCATCTACATACCCATCCGGCTAGCCGTCTACATACCCATCCGGCTAGCCGTCTACATACCCATCCGGCTAGCCGTCTACATACCCATCCGGCTAGCCGTCTACATACCCATCCGGCTAGCCATCTACATAGCTATCCGGCTAGCCACCAGTCTAGCCGAACAGCTAGCAACCTACCTATCAAGATAACTAGTTACATACTCACCCACATTACCTTCCCTTAATCACACTCGGATAGTCAGCCGACCAACACTTTCCTTTTCGCTACAGACATGTTCCAGCCACACCTTCCCTGACACAATGACTACACCTCTACCATGCCTGACAGTGTCGCTACCATGCCTGACAGTGTCACTACCATGCCTGACAGTGTCACTACCATGCCTGACAGTCGCTACCATGCCTGACACAATGACTGCACCACTACCATACCTGACAGTGTTACTACCATACCTGACAGTGTCGCTACCATGCCTGACTGTGTCACTACCATGCCTGACAGTCACTACCATGCCTGACACAATGACTACACCACTACCAAGCCTGACAGTGTCACTACCATACCTGACAGTGTCACTACCATGTCTGACAGTCACTACCATCCAGGAATAAACCCACCAGTCCAACCTGGGACCAACACGACTAGCAATGCGACTGGCTGGCGAAAAAGAAACATCCTTGACCACCATGAATTACAATGTGTGGTGTGGCTGTCCTCCGTGTTAATTGTGCGCCACACCTCTCATTATCGTCCACACCATTTCCTCGACTCTCTCCCGACCCACCGAGTCCTTCCTCCACATTCCTGAGCCTCATATACATATATCTGAAAGTCTCTTGACCTTCCAAATATTTCCCCTAGGCTCTACTCTCACCTTTCCGTGATTTCCCAATCCATTCCAATATTTCCTTGACTCTCGCGTCTGTTCCTTTGCAGTATTTCCCACAGTTTCTCCCGACCTCCTCAAAATTTCTCTAAAAATCACAATATTTTCCCGATTTCCCTTTTGTTCTTAGCAATATTTCCCCAGATCTTCCTAACAAATCCCTAAACATCCCATTTTTTTCCTAACCTGAGACTTTCCTCAACATATACCTGATCATTTCTATCTTCCACGCAATATATTTTTCCTAACAAAAACTTTGCAACACAATTACCTTTAAATCATTCGTACATCTGAAGGTTAGAGATGAGGAGCCCGCCAGCCCTGACTAGCGCGGGGCTTCATACACAGTTAGATGTAGGTCTGGTCCAGGTCTGACTCCCAGTAACGTGGTGGTCTGTAGCCCCAGTAACGATGCTCTGAGGTCATCAATTTCATGGACGTGTCCGCAATACCCGGGCGGCGCATATTGTCCAGCACCACCAGACACAGTACCACGATGGACATAATGACTTGCACCAGACGCAAGCAGTACCCAGGCGAGGCATAATGTCCAGTACCAGACACAATACCACGATGGACATAATGTCCAGCACTGGACATAAGTATTACCCACCAACACTGGCGATCTGGACTATAATTTACTGTATAATTCACTAATTTTTAAAGAATTATATTTTATTTATTTGTATTTCCCCACTGGAAGTCAAGTTTGGAATTATATATATATATATTTACATTAATAAAAGTATTTTTATTTGCGATCAATATGTTCTGGGATCCCTTTTGTCTCATTGTCATTATAATGACCCTGTAGTAGCAAGGCCTCTTGTAGCTAGGTCTCTTGTAGCTAGGCCTCTATTGCAAAGCTTCTTGTCGCTAGGCCTCTTGTAGCTAGGCCTCTTGTAGCTAGGCTTTTACACCTGTTGTAGCTAGACCAGCTGCACCCAATGTTGTAACTGTGTATCGTTATATCATTCGCATCACTGAGGTATCCCATACATCATTCAGGAGCGGAGGACGCACCATCACTGCGCGTCACCGTGTGGTCGGGGGAGCGCGCAGTGATGACATCAACACCACACATCAACATATATAACCTCATGTGTACGTTAAGACCTCAACACCAGGCGGGGTCCTCACACAACACTGGTCTCCAGAGACCAACCTGGTCTCTTGAGTTACTAGGCGCGGTGTTATGATAGCACACACTCGGGGAGCCTTAGCACAAGTTCCGCCATACACTAGCCCGTCCCAATAGGAAGAGAACGGAATTATCAGGATAAAGCTACAAGTCTGGGGGGAGGAATGGTGCCCAACTACTTGGCCGGTCGGGGATTGAACGCCGACCTGCATGAAGCGAGACCGTCGCTCTACCGTCCAGCCCCAAGTGGTTGGGAATAGGAAGTTAGTGTTCGCTAGTTGGAGGGTCGTTGCCATGGCATGATAAACGTGGCTGTGTTCAACAACTTCTCACAACCAAATGCAGATCTGAGCAACCCTCGCACAACCGTCTCTCCAACAAGTCGTGTCTGCCCACATCTGTGATACTCTCCCTTTGATCATCTTTTAAGACGCGCCATTGTGCCTCGGCACCCGGTGATTCAGGTCGCCGCCAGCTTCTCATAACTGCGGACGGTTCAGAGGAGTCGCCACATACTGGTGTGCTCCAGTGTTGTGTCATCCGGCCCTCATAACTAGCCTAGCCATACAGCACTCATAATATACTTGTGATGGCGCCACACTTTGAGGGACATCTAAATACATATTTTTTTTTGGTGGGGGGGGGGGTCACAAAACCATTCCCCCTTCCCCCCCCCCATAGTGTATATCTGCGTATGCTGACTTGCGCGTAGCAAATAAACCCTGGGCCCAGGAGGGTATACCCGGTTATACCTTTATCCTACTGTACAAGTACCCAAGGTCTGGTGTCAGGGAGCATCTAGCCTACAATTTGAACATGAACTTAACAAATATTTCTCTGCTTGTCTGCATATGCAATACAAATACACACAGGGCGGATGCAACCATTATGATCTGATATCTCCGCAATCCCAGCTGGAGCAGATCGTCTGCTGCTTCAGAGACCAGCACCGTGCATGTTGCTAGCCTCTGAGCTCCTCAGCAACCTCGGCAAAAGCCAGACAATCCGGCCTGGCAATTGTTGCCAGACGTCCCGTCATTATTCTGACACGTCATGTTCCGGGCCTCCGGCGCCAGCATAACGGTGATTCCTGCCGCAGGGTTCGTGTCCCCTTAGGGCCTCATGCTGCTGCGTTCCTGCAAGGCTCGTACCGGGGCACAACCGCAGAACTGCTGTTCATTATGTAGCTCTGCTGGCATTCTCTCTGCCTGCGACTGCTGGAGCCGGCTACTCTGGGGCTTTCTGGCCAGTGTTTTCACGGCTGCACCCACACAGTCTTGGCCACTTGGCCAGAATACATACACCCTCACCAGCATACTCCAGGACCTTGTGGCTGCCCTAGTCTTCCTCACAAGTGGACAATACTCGACGACATCACCTAGGATTTGGGATGGGACAGAGGGGAGGAATGGCGCCCAACCACTTGGATGGTCGGGGATTCCACGCCGACCTGCATTTAGCGAGACCGTCGCTCTACCTTCTTGCCCAAGTGGTTGGAGACAAACAGGATAAAAAAAGTAACAACAACGATGTCAGAGTAGCTGACATCTGTGAAGTTCAAGTGTCAGCAGAGAGAGGAGCGCCTCTGAAGACGTCTCACTATGTCATCCACCATGTTCCTGTTCCCATAGCACCGGTGGACCAGTACCGGGAACATGGCAGTAGCAGCCCCAGTAACCATGACATAACCGGGAAGAAGAGAGTATTAGTAACTTTACCTTGCGGTTACCTTGCGT
Source organism: Procambarus clarkii (assembly GCF_020424385.1). Lineage (NCBI taxonomy): Eukaryota > Metazoa > Arthropoda > Malacostraca > Decapoda > Cambaridae > Procambarus > Procambarus clarkii. Next base: position 5,934,751 of record NC_059580.1, on the reverse strand, counting down.
TGGTTCCGAGGATCAATGTCCCCACGGCCCTGTCTCTGAAAAGGCCTCCCAGTTGGTAATCTGGACAACCAGGCTGTTAGAAGCAGCTACGAGCAGCCTGACGATCACAGTCACAGCCTGGTTGATCAGGTGTTTATCAAGATGTTTTGAGCACGATATGTCGGCTAGTTATGACCCCATTGTTTATAAGGAGTGTTGTCTGGTCTTGGGTCTCTGATGTTGACAGAATTGTCTTAGCGTACCCATTGCACCTCTGCTTTCCAATGGGACTATTCTGCACTTCCTGCCATGTCTTTTGGTCTCACGAGGTGTTATTTCCCTGTGCAGATTTGGAACTAGTCCCTCAAATAATTTCAAAGTGTAAATTATTATCTATGTCTCCCGTCTGCGTTCTAAAATATTAGATATACACAGACAGGAACACAGATATAACAATTTTAAGCGGCCCCAATAATTTAGATGTTTCATCGAGTGGATTCTAGCAGTAAATGATCCTTGCATGCTCTCCAGATCAGCCATTTCTCCTGGCCTTGACTGGGGCTGTTAGTGTGCAACAATATTCCACCCTAGAGAGCACTATAGTGTCTTGAAGAGTATCATTGGTATGGCGCAGCGTTCTTACAGTACGGTGGGGCGTTCTTACGGTACGGTGGGGCGTTCTTACGGTACGGTGGGGCGTTCAAGTTCCGCAATTCATATTCTTCGGCTATGGAGGGGAACGCCGTTCCTGTTTCAATCTGCATCTTTTTCTCTTTCTTGATGCAGGTCTGTGGAGGGAACATATTGCTAGTACTACTGAGAGTACTTTCTCTACAGTACTCGAAATACGACAGTACCAGCAACATGACAGTACCGGCAACACAACAGTACCGGCAACATAACAGTACCGGCAACATGACAGTACCGGCAACACAACAGTACCGGCAACATAACAGTACCGGCAACATAACAGTACCGGCAACACAACAGTACCGGCAACATAACAGTACCGACAACACAACAGTACCGGCAACACAACAGTACCGGCAACATAACAGTACCGGCAACATGACAGTGAAGACATCCGGGGCACCGCTTACCATCATCAACACAAAACAGCAACTGCAAGCGTGGAGAAATTCAAAGCATTTACCAAGTCGCTCATCATAAGCCACACTCAGCCGTTTTCACCTCGGCCAAAAGACTGGAGAAGCTAAAACAAAACAAAATTGTGTGCGCTCAATTATAGTCTTGAACACAAGTGATGAGACGCCTACAATTATCACCAGAGTCCGCACAAAGATGCCCAAACGGGACGGTTTGAGTGATGAACCATTAAACTGGGACGGTCCGTTAGATGTGGACAGTGGTTATAAGTACACCACTTTTTGTTGGTGAGGGACGGCAGGTACCATTGTGTGTGTTATCTGCAGTGTGTGTGTGAGGCAGTGGTCACTGTGATGGTGGGGAAGTGTGTGTGTGAGGCAGTGGTCACTGTGATGGTGGGGAAGTGTGTGTGTGCGTGTGTGCGGGGCCTTTTGTGTAAGCAGCCACGGAGGACAGTGGTCAGGGGCCCCTCTGTGGTCGTCGGGGGCCCCTCTGTGGTCGTCGGGGGCCCCTCTGTGGTCGTCGGGGGCTCCACTGTGGTGGGGGGGACCCTCTGGCCGTCGCCAGTCAATGGGGAGGTGATTATCTGGTGTGTTGCCTGGACACCCTGCCAGGGAGCGCCTCTCCACCAACTGTACCTCACTGTCCCCTGCTCGCTATCAACCTTCCATACCCTAGAAATATGTTTATGTTGTTTTTTAAAACACACACACACACACCAAACAGCAGAAGATCCTGATAGGAATGATGATTATTACAGCAAGACATGAATAGATGAGCTGAAGAGAGCAGCAACAACAGCTCACAGAATGAGAGTTAAATTACTGGTCATGGGGAACCTAAATCATGGAGAGGTTGACTGGGAGTTGTGGAATCCTCCATGGTGAGGAAGAAACCTGGAGAGTAAAGTTAGTGGAAGATAATTATCAAAGAGAAAGCACTAAGCCACTACGACTATATAGCTGGATGGTTTGGTTACAGTTCCAAAATTGTGCAAGTTATAGAAAGTAACTTATCAATACATGTGAAGGATGACACACGAGAAAGAGGAGATATACCAAGCCTATTAGACCTGATCTTCCCTCAGAACGAGCAAAACATCGAGAACTTGGAACATGAACTATCAGTGAAGACAGTCATCAGCAATGTGTCCTAGTCTTGGATTATATGACTAAGCTTAAATCTAGAACCATTACACTAAAGGTCAGGGATGGGAGAGATGATTACAGAAGGCAATCCTGTAAAAAAATATATTCATTACCAGTATCTGCTGAGTCAGACCTGACATGCAACTTTTACTCCCTAAATACAATGGTCATTAATTGTTAAATCAATATAGACATGTATGATTATTTCCAGTAACTACAACAAAGATATGTCCTGGTTAATCATCATAAACTTGATACTCTTAAACTGTATAAATCTTCCACCGTAAGAGTTCACAAGATCACAATAATCCATCAAGATGTACCACGAATACAATAACTTGGGTGGTAATTTTGTCAATAACGACCTTTATTTGTTGACCAGACCACACACTAGAAGGTGAAGGGACGACGACGTTTCGGTCCGTCCTGGACCATTCTCAAGTCGGTTTTCCTTTATTTACACGTTACTGGTTTTTCCTCAGTCTCGCTGTGGCCGTCTACCAATCAACACCTCTGGCACTTTGCCCGGCAGTCGCCATGGATTGGACTGGCTGCCAGTCGGATGCTTTATAATGCCACCTAAGAACACCAACATTCTCTCACTTTCAGCCACTGTTTCAGATGCACACACTTCTATACGGAGTATGTGGCAACGGCGAATGAAACAAGGCGGATCATGACGGATTCAGCCACTTCCCAGAGCGAACATTCTTCCTGTTGATCCTGTCATGTTGCGTCGTGGCTCCTCTTGCTCGTCGTCCTGTATGTTTGCCTCCAGGCAGGTGTATACAACCCTCCTCCCAGCAGGTGTCTACAACCCTGTGAGCATCCATAAACTAAATAATGCTCCTTTACAATAAGAAACATGAAGACAAAAAATTATATATTAATGTCGTGTGGAGACAGTGAGAGAATGGTCTCACTCCAGCTCTGGAATGCTCACGTCTAGAAACATATTGATCATATGGAAGCCGCTGTGTGCCCTTTGAGGAATTAGGCTAAATTAAGCAATTATGCCATAGCAACGAGACTTAGAGTACACCAGGTTTGAAAGTGCAGGTCGTTGAAGAGGGGACGCCAACCTGCCACGGCGCACACGAAAAGTTCATCAAATTCTCGGAGCTCGTTTTAAACGATTCCTCTTCGCTCGAAGTTTGAGACTACGATGTCTTCCCGCCCGCTTGGGAATTACCGCTCGGTATATTGTATTGTACAGGTCACGTGATTGGTGTACTCCACCAATCACGTGACCTCAGATCACTACTACATTGGCTAATCTTCCTTTCATGCAACTAATCACCTTACTCTTCCATATGCGGGTAATCCAGTGTCCCCGCATCTCCCAAAATCTTGGCGGGAATCCTCTATACTCGGCTGGGTCAGACGCCCGCCGTGTTGAATCATGGACTAGGCTTTCCTCTCCTCCCCCCCTCCCATCTGTATAAACTTAAAAAATATTCTTAACATAAACTTGGGGCCATCATACATATTACCGATGGGAGTATGACTCTTACTAGGTGGGAGAAGTGTGTGTAAATATTTCATATTTTATTTATAAAAGTACAATAAATACAATAAAAATAACCTTACAAAGAACATGGCAAAGAACAGTACAAATGAACAGAAATGAACCCATATGGGCTACAAGGACGGTCCAAAAGCATAGAGTCAAGGATATGAATATAACAAATAGAAACACAAAACAGAAATACAAAACAAGCACAAAACATGAAACATGGTATAAACACAGGGAACACAAAAGATATACATTAAAGTTATACACAGAACTACCTAGTGACAAAGGGAAATAAGGTGAAAAACCAAGCCAGAAGGGCCTCATGTAAAGGGCAAAAAGCCAACACATACATTAAAACAGGCCTGGAACACGCAGGAACTGGGAAGAAACATAAGCATACACACACAAAGAAAATAAAGACACAGGAGCCAGATAAAAAAAAAACACTCACAAAAAACAGCCACACCCACTTACACAAACAGGAATAAACACCGGAACATACAGGAACCGGGAAACATAGCTCAGAACCACACCCAACACACACATGAAAACACACCGGAACATGCAGGAACCGGCAAAAAGAAACAAAACACACACGCAAAACAAACACCCAAAGACACACACGGAGCAGCACAACAACACAACACACACACGCAAAACAAACACCCAAAGACACACACGGAGCAGCACAACAACACAACACACACACACGCAAAACACACTTCACACCACAGGGGGGGGGGGGACACCTACCCCACAACCCAAAGGGCCCAGCAACCCAACACACCCCCACCATACGCCACTCAAACCCCTGACTCACCCACTAACCCCAGAACATCACACCAAACTTATGCGTCAGTAAACCAACCAACAAATTCCACAAGTGAAACGCAACCGTCCTTACGGAAAACCCAAAACCCAACTAACCCTGTAACCCTCCCACCGCCCAACCCACACACAAAACACAAAATCTGCGATCAAGACACTTAGGGTGTTCCGAAGAGGCCGGGAATCCTGAGGAAAGGAAAGGAACAGGAACTGCAAAACATCACCCCGAAACCCCGGCCCACGAAACACCTTAATCACATCTCGCAACCAAGCCTCGAACACGCACACAAAAATAAAACACATCCAACCGCGTCTCAACCAACCCACAATACACACACACCGGTGTCATGACCTCATGATCCACAGCATTGCTGGCCAACCAAAGCCTGGCTAAGTTTCAATGTGTCTAAGGTAAAGTGAAAAAGGTTGGTTAAAACAACGCCAGTTTACTGGGACATAAACAGGTCACTGTAAAACAATGAGAAACTAAAGTTCCCTGTATACAACTGATACTCCAATCACAACAAGGAGCTTTAACACAGCTCAAATAATCACATCATGGAATTTCAAGGAACTTAACACAACTATCAAAATCAGTAACAGGCATTAACTGCACAAACTATGGACTAGCTGACACCAGGCTCCAACCCGACGGAGTGGTACACTAACCCAAGTAACAGGTTGGTGGTGTCATATATTAATAAGTAGTGGGTGTTATGATCATGTAGCCTGGGTGGAACGAGCTACCCCAGTGAGAGCTTTTCGACCTTCTACACCTGTTTGAGAGGTTAGAGGAAAGGTGTATATAATAAATGTCAGTGAATAATTTAAAAATATGAACAGAGGATGAGCATGTAAATAAGTGACATGAAATGAGATGTCAATATTTGGTGACATGACATGAGGCTAGCAAGACGTCATGACCTTACTCGAGTCACAGAATTCATGAGAGAGGGTTGCGCTTTGTTGAGCTCCTGGCAGAAGGAGGAACCCCTAGTTGTGTGCTCCTTCAAGAGATGGGAATCAAGCAGAATGTTTATGTGTGAAGCCTGTTGGATGACTTAATGTACTCAAGTCAGGAGAAAAAGAGCTCTGAGGTCGTCATAAAGAAACTTTGTTGTATGTCTTAGAGGACGACATCTGGGAGCACCGCAGCTGAGAGCCCTCTTGATACAAATTCTGCGGTAAGCTAATATAACAGTTGTTATAGTGGTTGCCTATGCCTGATCGTGTGCCCAGTGATCATGACAAGTGTTTATATATATAGTACATATTTTAGTTCACTAGCTCAATAGAATATAAGAGAACAGAGATAAGAAAACATTCTGGAGGGAGGAGTGATACGTGATACCAGTGACTTCAGCCAAAACAAAATAATAATCTGCATGTACCTATTGTCATAATGGAGAAATTATATACCATTCTTATAAACTATTTTTTATTAATAACTCATAATTTGATCAGGACGGCATACGGCTCGCCTTCCAATATAAAATATATAAATTACAACAATTAATATACTGTACTGTATTTAAAACTTATAAAGAAATAATATACCAAAGTTCAAATGGAGTAAGAATTATGATAATATTACTCATTTTTATAAGAAAAACTACAAATACATCAGTTCCATGTTCCACAATATTAACAACCCAACACCTGGAACATAAAGGTGAAACATAAAACTAATACGATAACGGTAATTCTATCTTCAGGATAACCAAATAAAGATGTTAAGAAAATTATAAATTAAAACCAACACAACGCAACCCTCCCCGTCCCCCGGCCAGGCTGTCAAATGAAGAACTCAACTAGCGTCAAAACTTCAATGAAATGTTCTTACTCAAATACAAAATAATAATATTTAATCAGACTGTGAAGGCTGAAGTACTAGTATGAGGCGAAGGTCTATGACAGCAAGGGTTGTTAAGACTTTAATTGGCTCTTACCTTCACATAGTAAAGCGTGTCTTTACTGTGGTATGTCAGCTTGGTGAATATGCATGTATGACGCGGCCGGTGGGCCGTGGTGTTATATTGACCAGTTTATGATGTAGTGACCAGTGTGTGATGACCACACCACAACTGTCCCGGCCTCCAGCTCCGACCTCAACAGCACTAGAGGGCGCGCGGTCAGTATGGCTCCCAAGAGCAGTGACCAGTGTGTGATGACCACACCACAACTGTCCCGGCCTCCAGCTCCGACCTCAACAGCACTAGAGGGCGCGCGGTCAGTATGGCGCCCAAGAGCAGTTCCATCGTTTAAACGGCTCGACGGTCCAATTTGATAGTAAGGTCCAGTTATTTATCATACTAAATTAATGAAAACCACATATTATTATGAAGACCTCCAACCTTTAATTCTCAGAGTGGCAAGACACAGATTTTCTGTACAAGTGTCTCTTCCCACCAGCAGCTGGCTTAATTATTTCTGAAGGCCCCACAAGAGACCCATAATTTATTTATTTATTTATTTATTTATTTATTATTTATATATATACAAGAAGGTACATTGGGTTTGTGAGAATACATTGGATAGTACAGTATTTACAGTCTTGTAAAGCCACTAGTACGCGCAGCGTTTCGGGCAGGTCCTTAATCTAGCAGATAATTTTAAGTAGGTAATTTCTATCAGAATTGATAAATGATAACACCTGTGTGGAAGAATATCCGTCTCCTCGCACTACTGACTAGCACGCCCACAAAGAAATAGATTATGTGCCAGACTTAAAAGAATGTAAAGGCAGAATAGCTCTCTCATACAAGTGAGGCGACGATTTAAGATGGACTGGAGAATCATAACAGAAATTCTTGAATTAGAAGGCAATGGGGCCGTATTTGTAAGCCTACAAGCCTACAAGGAAGCTCGCTACACCTACATCGCTCCTCTTTATAAAGTTACTTTCTACATGTAACTTATTGATTGGCTTATTATCTTATTATCGATTGTTGTAGTGACTTTACAAGATTAACTTTATATTAAATCAATTGTATCTGAGTGTTATATGTATTATTTGTGTACAGCAAATTATAAAGCCTCATGTATCCTTGTTGAAGATGATGTAGATGACACTGTGAGGTGGAGAGTGGGAGCCATGTTGAGCGTCTTATTCAGACGCAGCTCACGTCTTCCTTGACGGCTGTGTTGTGTTGAAGACCGATGCCTCAACACGGACCTGCCACCCTCTCTCTAGGCTAGCCATGCTATGGCTGCCACCTTGCCATGCTGAAGATGTCACCTAGCCATGCTGAGGATGCCACCTAGCCATGCTATGGCTGCCAGCTAGCCATGCTGAGGCCACTATAGGGAGCCTTAACATCAGTTACCTGTCTACAAACCAAGGTTACCTGCTGACCCAGTCATAAGCCTATTATACACACCCATAGCTCCAACAGGCGAAGTATTCAGTGAGCACCCACAGAATATTAAAAACTGTCTATAGAAACCTACAGAACCTAGAAAACTGTCTTTAGAAACCTACAGAACCTAGAAAACTGTCTATAGAAACCTACAGAACCTCGAAAACTGTCTATAGAAACCTACAGAACCTAGAAAACTGTCTTTAGAAACCTACAGAACCTAGAAAACTGTCTATAGAAACCTACAGAACCTGAAAACTGTCTATAGAAACCTACAGAACCTAGAAAACTGTCTATAGAAACCTACAGAACCTAGAAAACTGTCTATAGAAACCTACAGAACCAAGAAAACTGTCTATAGAAACTTACAGAACCTAGAAAACTGTCTATAGAAACTTACAGAACCTAGAAAACTGTCTTTAGAAACCTACAGAACCTAGAAAACTGTCTATAGAAACTTACAGAACCAAGAAAACTGTCTATAGAAACTTACAGAACCTAGAAAACTGTCTTTAGAAACCTACAGAACCTAGAAAACTGTCTATAGAAACCTACAGAACCTAGAAAACTGTCTTTAGAAACCTACAGAACCTAGAAAACCTAGAGAACAGAACACTCGAGTATGACTATCCATACGAGCTTCAACCTCTCAAATGTGAAGTGGAAGATGCCAGCCAATAACAAGCCACAACCCCTGAGAGGAAGTAGCCAGGTCAGTCAGCCCACACCAGAGGGCAACCAGTGACCATATGGCCTCATCCTGATCACCAATAGTGAAGAACTCGTCCGGGATAACACAGTCAGCACCATATGCCAAGCTGGTTTACACCAAGCGAGTCTTTAGGAATTCCATTCACCTGGCCTCTAGGAGACTCGAACCTTGGACCCCCACACGTGTGAGGGTGAAGGTCACACGGTTTAGGGTCTTCAGTAACCTAGAGAAGGATGCTCACAGGACGATACATACAGCGTGTGTCCGACCACCCTCCAGACGCAGCACCAGCCTCCACACGAATAAAATAACGCAAGAAACTTAGACTGAGAAAGTACAGAGGCTGGCTACAAGACTGGTGGGTCCCAGAACAGAGAGGATTCAAATGTGGAATAAGACTGAGGAAGCTAGACTTAGTAACCATAGAAGAAATTAGAAATAGAGAGGTATTGATCCAAAGATACAAAATACACACAGACAGGATATTTAGAGTGATCAGTAACGTAGCGAGACTACACGCACGGGAGGTAGCACCTTAGACTAATCACAGTCAAAGGAATGGGAACATTACTGCAGTGTTAGAGCAGTAAGCAGGAAGCATGGCCTAGCAGGGAAAGTAGTTACCTACAGTCATAGTTACACTATGTAACTATAGTGTTGGGGGGTGCTCCCCCATAGTGTTGGGGAGCCGGTCGGCCGAGCGGACAGCACGCTGGACTTGTGATCCTGTGGTCCCGGGTTCGATCCCGGGCGCCGGCGAGAAACAATGGGCAGAGTTTCTTTCACTCTATGCCCCTGTTACCTAGCAGTAAAATAGGTACCTGGGTGTTAGTCAGCTGTCACGGGCTGCTTCCTGGGGATGGAGGCCTGGTCGAGGACCGGACCGCGGGGACACTAAAAAAGCCCCGAAATCATCTCAATATAACCTCAAGAAGATAACACAGCAGGTAAAGCATGAAATAATCAAATCAAGAATCCTTGTTTTAGATGACCAACATCTAACATTGCAGGGACCAGGAGCTGGAGCTCGATCTCGTACATCATCACCACATCAACACTCACATGACCTCTCACACACACAATATAACACAACCCTTAGAGTTCCAGCTCTATCTCTATCTTCTCTACCTTTCTTTCTTTAAGACGCAGGATCATTAGGAATGTAAACGTTGTTCCTGATGAGAGTGCAAGCAAGAGCCCTTATCTTACGTCAACTAATCATAATTTATTTAATTGCTTGTTAATGGGATCTCATTAGGAATAAGCTTTATTAAATTCTAAAAGTTTGTAACATATTACATACCGGATGAAGCTGGAACCAACTGTGTGCCAGAGCCTTCATATCGTCCGCTGACTGAATACATTAGAAATACGAGTTAATTTAAGAATGCAGGCGATGAGTCACAATAACGTGGCTGAAGTATGTTGACCAATCCACACACTAGAAAATGAAGGGACGACGACGTTTCGGTCAGTCCTGGATCATTCTCAAGTCACACAATTGACTGAGAATGGTCCAGGACGGACCGAAACGTCGTCGTCCCTTCATTTTCTAGTGTGTGGATTGGTCAACATAATTTAAGAATGATCGGTGTTGGAATGGTCTTCTTGAGAAGGATAGAGCCAGCATGAAGAAGTTGATGGCTGAGCGTCTTGTGTTGTCCATTCTTGGCTTGGAATGGAACCTTTGAAGACATTATCTTAATTCATAACTGTTAAGACGATCAAAATCTTTTTAGTGTTGAAGGCTCTGGTTTACTGACAGTATAACCAGAATGGTCAAGACTAGTAATGCGTGTTCTTATACTCGAGGGGCCTGTAGTCCTAGTCCTAAGGTTCCGGGTTCGATCCCCAGTGGAGGCGGAAACTAATGGACAGTGTTTCCTTCACCCTGATGCTCCTATTACCTAGCAGTAAAATAGGTACCTGGGAGCTAGCCAGCTGTTACGGGCTGCTTCCTGGGGGTGTGTAACAAAATGGATACCTGGTCGAGGACCGGGCCGCGGGGACGCTAAGCCCCGAAATCATTTCAAGAGGATACTGTTGTCTACGTTGTCCAGAACTGTGATCAATGCAGAGGGGCAGGCCGTCCCGGGAGAATGGTGCATACTCTCGGTCAGAGGATCCGGTGCTTCATAAAAGCGTTTGAAACACGTGTTGTGGAGAAGGTCTGAGATGCGCCTAAGGGACTCCAAGTTTGGTGGCTTCCTTGCTTGTTAGGTTCAACACGTGGCTCTTGTGGGTCATTGAAGAGTCAAACTTCACCCCAAGATGTCCACTTCATCACTCAGAACTAGGCTTTGCAACTCATCTGTATGCCTGTACCAGCTGCAGCATTATGCTGTCTTGTTATCATCATCATCGCCTGTGTGTTGTCAGCCCAAAATGTAACCTGCCTTCGTCTCTCTCTCTCTCTCTCTCTCTCTCTCTTCTCTCTCTCTTCTCTCTCTCTTCTCTATCTCTCTCTCTCTCTCTTCTCTCATCTCTCTCCCTCTCTCCGGTTCTCTCTCTATCTCTCGCTCTCTCTCTCTCTCTCTCTCTCTCTGTCTTCTCTCTCTCTCCTCTTCGGTTTCTCTCTCTGTCTCTCTATCTCTCTCTATCTCTCTCTCTCTCTCTCTCTCTCTCTTCTCTCTCTCTCTCTTCTCTCTCTCTCTATATCTTCTCTCTCCTCTCCCTATCTCTCTCTGTCTTTCTCTGTCTCTATCTGTCTCTCTATCTCTCTCTCTCTCTCTCTCTGCTGTCTGTCCTGTCTGTCGTCTGTCTGTCTGTTCTCTTGTCTGTCTGTTCTGTCTGTATGTCTCTCGCTCCTCTCTCTATCTCTCTCTCTCTGTCTCTGTCTCTCTCTCTCTCTCTCCTCTTCTCTCTCTCTCTCTCTCTCTCTCTCTACTCTCTCTCTCTCTCTCTCTTTTAAACAAAGACCAAGGTTTCATAAGGGTTGTCAATTGACGTACTTAGTGTAACGGCAAGCAAGAGCTGTTATACCTATCTCAGCCTCTCTCCCTCTCTCCTTCTCTACGCTGTTTGACAGTCTGCGAACGCACCGTTGGCTTGCAGATGTAAACAAACTTGGCATGGCGGACTCTACAATGAACTCGGTTCACCGATCATCCTCATCTTGCGTTCTCGGCTCCTCCGGTCTTCCCCCTGTTAATATCGGGCTCACAGATCTTAACCTCTCTACCTCCGTAAAACTTGATCTATTAAAACATAAACGACTCGATAATAAGGTCGTTAGGTCCTCCCCAATAACGTCTTTAGATACTGAAGCAGGAGTTGCTGATTCGTCTTCTCTGTTTCTCCAGTGATTAAATTCCTCCCGATTCTTTGCCATGTGCAATTTTTTCATTTTATTCTGCATGGAAAAGAATAAAATTAGATTCAGATTACATGTCTTGACGTCCTGGAGATCAGGTTTGGTCCTGACTGTCGCTCCGTTCATTCCTGTGTTTTTTCTGCTTCTGTGTGCGTTATACGTCTCTAATGTACACTGTCAACACGACCGAACGCGATACGCTGCTTCAGCGTAACTGTCTTCGGCCACGCTACCTCTTCTCAGGTCAGAGGCCATTCCGTAACGCATTGTTTAATGAAGAATTAATAACATTAAAACTGTACGGCAGTGAGGCATTATGTAGTGCATTATGCCACCAATTGTGAGTGGGTGCCTGGTAGTGAGTGCCTGGTACTCACCTAGTTGTGCTTGCGGGGGTTGAGCTCTGGCCCTTTGGTCCCGCCTCCGTGATTCCTGAGCTTCTCGAACTCCATCATTTGAAACTGTGTATGGAGTCAGCCTCCATCACATCACTTCCTAGTGCATTCCATTTACTCACTACTCTGACACTGAACAAATTCTTTCTAATGTCTCTGTGGCTCATTTGGGTACTCAGCTTCCACCCGTGTTCCCTTGTGCGTGTACCATCCGTGTTAAATAATCCATCCTTGTCTACCCTGTCAATTCCCCTGTGAAATGTGTATGTGGTGATCATGTCTTCCCGAGGTCTTCTATCTTCCAGGGACGTGAGGTGCAGTTCACTAAGCCTTTCCTCGTAACTCATGCCTCTTAGTTCTGGGACTAGCCTATAGTGGCATACCTCTTAACTTTTTCCAGCTCCGTCTTGTACTTGACAAGGTATGTCGGAAATCCGACACATAACACACTAAGTACTAATTAATTATGCCCCCATATAACCAGCAAACCTGGTTATACTAGTTAGGCATAAAAAGTTTACAGAGAACGGGAGATCCGTGAATCACAATAAACATTTAACACAACATGTATCTCTTAAACTCCAGTCTAGACATTAGAAATAATAATAAAAAAAGTATTCTCTATGACTGGATCTTATATAATTATCAATAAAACTAAAGGGCTCCCTCCTATTGTCAAATAAAGTCAGATACAGAACCATTTTCTCGGGACGCCATGAGCGGCAGAGGAGAGCCAGAGTTAGATTGTAGACAACAAGGGCTTCCTGCAAGGTTTAGCAAACGTGGCACTACAAAGATCGGATATATCAATTGCCCAATAATGATCCAGCCCCAGCAACCTCTACATCAATAACAGGAAGAGCTGAGTATCCAACTATACCCCACGTCTTTTCTTAATAGAAAAGACTTGGGGTATAGACTGTTAAGTATTGTTAAGTATTAGATAGGTTAGTTGGTTTGGATGCCTACAATTAATTATTTAATTAGAATTATTAGAATTATTAATCTTATCTTGATCAGCTTATCAGCTAAGACCCTTCGTGAGAATAAGGAGATAGGCGTCAGGAGAGGTGACAAGTCGCCAATATATGTTATTCTTAAAAAAGACGAATATCTGGCAAAAATGAACCTCATACTCTCCGACCAAACTAAAATTCCAAAGGGTAACGAAGGACAATACAGCCGAACTGAAAACGAAGGTAAACAGATTGCTTGAAACTGTGAATGCCAAGAAATCCGGACTCCACCTGCCAAAGGTTATTGGGAATACAAACCTGGTTATGCGTATGGGAATGTCACGACCCACAAACCTGGAAACCCACTTTGGCCAATCATCAGCCAGATACCCACACCCACATACAGAAACGCTAAGCGACTCAACTGCTTGCTGACTCCTTATGTACCTTGTGCTTTCAGCCTGAAGCCTCCAAAGGAATTTGTTGACTTACTGCGGGGAGCACTGGCCACGGGGATAAGAGCCTCGTTGGATGTAGAGTCACTGTTTATCAACGTACCTGTGGATGAAACAATCGGGATGATAGCGGACAGAGTGTATCATGATCCGGCCTGTACTCCTCTTGACATACCAGAAAACATTCTAAGGAAGCTACTCCAAGCCTGCACTAAAGAGACACCCTTCTTGAGTCTTGATGGGCACATGTATAAGCAAGTAGATAGGGCCGCCATGGGTTCTCCCCTAGGTGTCCTGTTTGCGAACTTCTAAATGGGTACCATCGAGCAGAGGGTCTCAGTTGACATGGACTTGAAACCCGCCAATATACTGCAGGTATGTTGATAATGCTGTAAACCGCTACCAAAATATACTATATATACTAATATATTTAGTTAGACAGTACTGAACGGAATCTTGAGTTATCAAATAGGTCCCTTAAAAGTGTCATTAGACGAGAACTCTTGGAGGAGTCTGAAGAAAGTAGAACCGTACAAACAGGAACTAGCAGGCCCATTGTTTATCACAATGATATGAGTCAAGTAAAACATGTGTATGGGGCAAGTAACAACATAAGCAGACTAACAGACGTTGTCACAGCTCGAATAAGACTTGACTACAGGTATCTCTGGCAGTTCGGCTTGTATAGGGATCTAGATGAAGTGCAAAGTGTGTGGACAAAGACAGGGACATACACTTCAACATTATATCTTGGTCTGTAATAAAACAAAGCCATTTGGAGATAAATCTAAACTCACGTTGTTTGAAATGGCAGACCATCAAATCTTTACAAAGGATACAATACCTGAAATCCTCCCTCTGTATCAATATTTAGCTTCCAGTAGATAAACGACATATGAGATTAAGAAGCAAGTAGTATATTGTGAAGACTAATAATAACAGTAGCTCCTCTATGACTGTAATATCTCCTTAGCTCAAACAATTATGTGTTAGTTATAAGACCTACAGTTAATGTATAATGATTAACTGTAAATATATAGCTATTGAAATATCACATTCTCTGTAACTAGCTGATATTACAAGGTGTGAAGGATACATTCAATTGTTAATGTAATTATCACCGTTGAGGTCTGATAAAGTACCTTTTGTGCCCTCTGTAATCCTTTTTGCGCTACCGCTGACAGGATGAGTATAGGGTGCACAATCAACTAGCCAGCCTCCGGTGGTAACAAAAAAAAATCCGGGGAGGGAATGGAAGAATTACAGAGGACAACGGACAGAGGAGAGCCGGAATAGATGCAACTGGGCTTGTAACAAATACATAAATATACGAAGAATTTCGGAAACTATAAAAATGATATTGCCACTAAAGCTGAGACCCAACCAGAACTCTTACATAATCATACAAGAAGGAAAATGACAGTGAACGACCAAGTGACTAGGTTACGAAAAAGGAGAGGTGAATAGGTACGAAATGATACGGAAATTTATGAGGAACTTAATGCCAGCTTCCACCGAGTCTTCACAACTGAACCTGAACAGCTGCCAGTGATAGAAAATGTTACCTTAGATGAAAGCCTAATAAATATTGTGGTAACAGTAGAAGAAGTAGGGAAGCAACTAGCATCACTAGACGAAACTAAAGCCATTGGAGCAGACAACGTGTCACCCCGGGGTATACAAGGAAACAGGGCCTCGGCCTACCTCCAGCACTGGAGGCCAGATTCACGAAAGCACTTACGCAAGCACTTACGAACCTGTACATCTTTTCTCAGTCTTTGGCGGCTTTGTTTACAATTATTGAACAGTTAATGAGCTCCGAAGCACCAGGAGGATGTTTATAACAATAACAACAGTTGATTGGGGAGTTTTCATGCTTGTAAACTGTTTAATAAATATAACCAAAGCCGTCAGAGATTAAGGCTTTGACGATGTACAAAGATGTACATGTTCGTAAGTACTTGCGTAACTGCTTCGTGAATCTGGCCCCTGGTCTTTAATGTCATTTACAATTCGTCAATTGTCCAGTCGATGGAAGAAGGTAAATGTGGTACAATTTTACAAGAAAAGAGGAAGAGAAGAGGCACTTAATTACTGTGTCACTGACGACCATTCCCTGCAAATGCCTCCAAAGAGTAATGAGGCTAAGACTACCTACACTCCTAGAGGGAATAAGATATGTACACCAACATCAACATAGCTTTAGGGTAGGAAAATAGTGCCTGACGAGACTACAGGAGTGCTATGATCAAGTAACAAAAATAAGGCAGGATAGAGAAGGTTGGGCAGATTGCATATTTATTGACTGGCAAAAAGCCTTTGATTCAGTCCCTACACAAACTCGAGGGACAGGTGGGAGCAAGCCGAAAAGCACTAAAATGGGCAAGGAATTACATAACTGACAGGAGTCAGAGTAACAGGGAGAGGGGAGAAGTTGGAATTGCGAAGGGTAGCAAGTGGAGTACCTCAAGGATCGGTGCTGGAACCCACACAAACTACACTTGTGTTGAGTCTTATATGTCAATGTTTACAAACGATGGCAAACTAATGAGAAGAGTTCTGACAGGCGAGGATTATATAAGATTCTCTACGACGAATTATACAAACTGCAGAGTTGGTCCGAGAAACGGCTACTGGAGTTCAACACCAGCAAGTGTTAGGTGATGGAAATGTGATCAGGGGTTAGGAGAGTTGGAGTACAGTACACGATGAAGGGGAATTACCTCCCTGTAACGACTTGAGAAAAAGAGCTGTGAGTGGACATTACACCAAAACTAACTCCAGAGGTTCGTATAAATAGAATAACGACAGCAGCATATTCTACACTAGCAAAAGTCAGAATATCATTCAGGAACTTAATAAAGAGTGATTTAGATCATTGTACACCACCTACGTGAGACCAGTTTTGGAGTATGCCGCCCAATGATGGAGCCACCATCTAAAGAAACACATCACGAAACACGAAAAGGTTCAGAAGTTTGCAACGAGACTCGTCCCAGAATTGCGAGGGATGGCGTATGAAGAAAGACTGAAGGAACTAAACCTGATGATGCTAGAAAAAAAGGAGATAGCGGAGGACATGATAGAGACGTACACAATTGTTTGAGGGACTGACAGTGAAAAAAGAGGAAATGTTTACAATGAATACCAACAAGAGGACATACAAGGACCTGTCCTCTTACAAATTACGGATAAACTGGCCGTTTACCCGTGTGGCTTAAGGTTAATATGGACGTAATTTGAAAATTAAAAAAATTGAAAATAAA
Source organism: Procambarus clarkii (assembly GCF_020424385.1). Taxonomy (NCBI): domain Eukaryota; kingdom Metazoa; phylum Arthropoda; class Malacostraca; order Decapoda; family Cambaridae; genus Procambarus; species Procambarus clarkii. Next base: position 5,917,717 of record NC_059580.1, on the reverse strand, counting down.
TTTTGGATTTTTTTTTCCAATGCAGTAAGTTAAGGGTCTTCTGGTAGGTTAGGTGCTCAGGAAATTCTCCTTACGTTTCAAAACGTCATGAAAAATGTTAATTGAAAGTTCCTCTCTTAACCTTTCCGAGTAAGCCAGACGACTCAAACAGAAAACGGGACAGTACATGACTTTCGTCAGCCGATTTCATTTTAAATTACGTCCATTTTTGGCCATAGCGCACATACGAGCGAAAAGCGACGTTATTTTTAAGAGAATGGGTTGCACAGAGATATGGAAAGTTTCCTTTTAGCATAAGAGTTGTTGGAAAATGAAATGAGCTAAAGGAGCAGGTATAAACAAACTACATTCCTAATTTTAAAAGCAGATATGATTGGGAAACCGGTAAGTTTCATCGCTTTAGACAACAGGCGGATGGAAAAGGGGGAAGGGGGGTCCAGGAGCTAGTGCTCGAAAAGATGCAGCTCCTAGCAACTGTCTAACTCCCTGGTACCTATTTACCGCTAGGTAACAGTCATCAGGTGAGAGAAACTCTGCTCAATGTTTCTACCTCGGCTGGGAATCGAACCCGGGCATTTTGGACTGCAATTCACGAGCGCTGTCTCGGTTGTGTGTGTGTGTGTGTGGTGTAAGAGAGAGAGAGAGAGAGAGAGAGAGAGAGAGAGAGAGAGAGAGAGAGAGAGAGAGAGAGAGAGAGAGAGAGAGAGGAGAGAGAGAGAGAGAGAGAGAGAGAGATAGAAGCGCTTAGAGAAGAGAGAGAGAAGAGAGGACAACACTTTCTTACCAACTGGATTCTGGAACCAGTTTCCAAGCGTTGAGTGCAAGGAGGACATACATCCCCTTAACACTAGGGAGGGTAATTTGCCTCTAATTGACTCATTATCCGGGCCAGGATATTAATCAGTAGTTAAGATTAGCACACTGCTAAGCGGACGTTAATGGGTTGCGTCCTGTAGCACAGTTCTTGGCGTCCTGGACTACGGGGTTCTTTACCATTGGCGACCAGGGTGACCACTGGCGTCCAGTGTGACCACTGGCGTCCAGTGTGACCACTAGCGTCCAGTGTGACCACTGGCGTCCAGTGTGACCACTGGCGTCCAGTGTGACCACTGGCGTCCAGTGTGACCACTGGCGTCCAGTGTGACCACTGGCGTCCAGTGTGACCACTGGCGTCCAGTGTGACCACTGGCGTCCAGAGTGACCACTGGCGTCCAGGGTGACCACTGGCGTCCAGGGTGACCACTGGCGTCCAGTGTGACCACTGGCGTCCAGGGTGACCACTGGCGTCCAGGGTGACCACTGGCGTCCAGGGTGACCACTGGCGTCCAGTGTGACCACTGGCGTCCAGTGTGACCACTGGCGTCCAGTGTGACCACTGGCGTCCAGTGTGACCACTGGCGTCCAGTGTGACCACTGGCGTCCAGTGTGACCACTGGCGTCCAGTGTGACCACTGGCGTCCAGGGTGACCACTGGCGTCCAGTGTGACCACTGGCGTCCAGGGTGACCACTGGCGTCCAGTGTGACCACTGGCGTCCAGGGTGACCACTGGCGTCCAGGGTGACCACTGGCGTCCAGGGTGACCACTGGCGTCCAGGGTGACCACTGGCGTCCAGAGTGACCACTGGCGTCCAGGGTGACCACTGGCGTCCAGTGTGACCACTGGCGTCCACGGTGACCACTGGCGTCCAGGGTGACCACTGGCGTCCAGAGTGACCACTGGCGTCCAGGGTGACCACTGGCGTCCAGAGTGACCACTGGCGTCCAGAGTGACCACTGGCGTCCAGGGTGACCACTGGCGTCCAGGGTGGCAACAAGGCAAGCAAATATCAGACCGACCACCAGACCAACTGTAAGACCACCAGACCAAAGGTTATAAGCGAGGTATACCTGAAGGAAGACCTTTTCTTCCTGACAGCCGTAGCTTTCCCTGGACCTTTTCAGCTGGCGGTGATGGAGAGGTGTGTAAACTCCGTCATCACACCCTCAGACCTGTGTAAACCCGTCACCACACCCTCAGACCTGTGCAAACCCGTCAGCACACCCTCAGACCTGTGTAAACCCGTCACCACAGCCTCAGACCTGTGTAAACCCCCCACCACACCCTCAGACCTGTGTAAACCCGTCACCACAGCCTCAGACCTGTGTAAACCCGTCACCACAGACCTGTGTAAACTGTGTAAACCCTCACCACCCCCTCAGACCTGTGTAAACTCCGTCATCACCCCTCAGACCTGTGTAAACCCCGTCACCTGTGTAAACCCGTCACCACAGCCTCAGACCTAACCTGTGTAAACCCGTCACCACAGCCTCAGACCTGTGTAAACCCGTCACCACAGCCTCAGACCTGTGTAAACCCGTCACCACACCCTCAGACCTGTGTAACCCGTCACCCGTGTGTAAACCCGTCACCACACCCTCAGACCTGTGTAAACCCGTCACCACAGCCTCAGACCTGTGTAAACCCGTCACCACACCCTCAGACCTGTGTAAACCCGTCACCACACCCTCGGACCTGTGTAAACTCCGTCACCACACCCTCAGACCTGTGTAAACCCGTCACCACACCCTCAGACCTGTGTAAACCCGTCACCACACCCTCAGACCTGTGTAAACCCGTCACCACACCCTCAGACCTGTGTAAACCCGTCACCACACCCTCAGACTTGTGTAAACACGTTCCTGGAAGCAGATACTTCCAGGAACCCGATGGAACGCCGCGACGGATCCAAACATGTTGCAAACACGACCACATACACCTGGGCGTGTGACATCCTGCTGTGTAGTTCTTTGATGACATCACACTGACGACGACACACTGTAGACAACACACTATAGACAACACACTATAGACAACACACTATACACAACACACTATACACAACACACTATACACATATACACAACTGCACTATACACAACACACCATACACAACACACCATACACAACACACCATACACAACACACCATACTACACAACACACTATACACAACACACTATACACAACACACTATACACAACACACTATAGACAACACACTATAGACAACACACCATACACAACACACTATACACAACACACAACACACTATACACAACACACTATACACAACACACTATAGACAACACACCATACACAACACACCATACACAACACACTATAGACAACACACTATACACATACACAACACACCATACACAACACACCATACACAACACACGCAGGCAAGACTGACATAACACCATACTGCACACTACCTGTCTGATAAGTCAGTACTAACCTAACCTTCGTACATGAGGATGAGAGAGCAATGACCTCCGGGGAGGCTCGAACCCGTTCCTGACACGACTTTCCATGACTACCACACAACTCACAGCTCAAGATTATTATGCTCATGAACCTGTCCACGCCGACAAAAACAGCAAGACTGCTACTTGTTAAGGCTTCCTGCCAGACTCCACCCACCAACGGTGAGGGACAAGGCTGATGAGCTGCTCTCGTTGGCATATTGCTGCTTGCGTTATTCTTGAGACGAGTCTGATTTGTTGTGTGATGTGAGTTTGACTTCGAGGTTGTGTCGTTACCTAGGTGGTGCTTCCAGGGTTGAGCTCGGCTCCTTAGCCCCGTCTTCCAGTCATTCTAAGTTTTAGGCAATTACTTTGTTCCGGCGTTTTCCTTGTCATGTTTGACATTTGAAATTCTGTATTGAGTTAAATCCAACTACTTCTTCGTTTAAGCCAGTCCACTTACTGACGGCTCTAACACTGAAGACGTTATTTCTAACACCTCTCTGGTTCATTTGTCTCTCTCTAGGGTTCAACGATGTCCCCCTTGTTGTGATGTCCCAGGATTTAAATAATGCTGCTTTGTCTATTTTGACAATTTCTTTTAGAATCTTATATCTCATGATCATGTCCCCTCCTATTACAACTTTCCCTCGTAGCTCAAGCCGTTCAGCTCGGGAACGAGTCTTGTTGCATATCTTTAGACTTTTTTTTTTAGATGAATTGTCGTTTTTCAGGCGAGGGTCCCATGCTTGGCGCTGCATATTCGACAGCGGGTCTTACATTGGTTGTATGTATGGGACCCATACGGCTTCTTTTTCCAAGTGTCTGAATTCTTCAACGAACGATGGGCAGTTTAACATATGTGATTGGCCGAGTTAAATTCTAACAGCTATTTTCAGAGCACTTCTGGAGTGTCATGTCCGTTTGTGTGGTACCATAGTCTCTATCCTGACTGCTCTCGTTAGCTCTTGAGTTTTATCATCTTACCTTGCGGTTATCTTGCGTTGGTTCCGAGGATCAACGTCCCTGTGGCCCGGTTTCTTAATAGCCCTCTTATTGACGAATTATGTTTGTCAAGCACACAATTTAGGTTTTCTAAGTGATCTGCTGCCTGCTTGACAACTTGCAGATAATGCTTGTTAGAGATACTGATGAGTAGTTCAGTAACGTTCATCTTCCTTCTTCATGCGTTGGTAACACATTATCTACTTTATAGCTAATGTGGAAAACTGGCCCTTTTCCTGTGAGGGGTTGAGTACCATAGTTCAGGGTCTACACAACGCTCCGGGCACACTCTTCAGGAACCATGGAGATATCTGGTCTAGGCCTCCAGCTATAGTTACCATTCAGTTGCTTCTTTCCTTACATCTTGTGTCACTTCTACTTGGAAGGCGCCTGTCCTCACAGGGCCCTCGCCCCTAACTTAAGATGCTACATTAAAAACTTTCGGGAATATTTGATTAAGTTGCACACGTTCAGCTCCTTCTCGGCCATACCCACACACCTGATTAACTAATCTATATCTATAATAGAATGTTAACGCAGCGATACTTGAGACAGGGAGGCCAACGGGTCCCTAGGGACCCGGGCACCGCCGGGTAGTATGGTTATGTAGCAGCCTCAGGCCGCTCCTGGGCTTTAGGTGCTATGTTATTCTCGTGCTGCTGCTCCTTCACTCTCATAATTTACGTGCACTCATTCCTCATTCTTTTATTTACGAAATTATTCCATTCTATTTGGCACTTTCTGTATTTATTTCCTTGTTCTTTTGCGTCTCGGCTTCACCTGTAGACATTGCTTGTCAAACCTTGGGCTATAATGCTCTTGTCCTGCCCTACTGGTATGTGTCTTTACTCAGCCTGTGTGTGTGTGTGTGTGTGTGTGTGTGTGTGTACTCACCTATTTGTACTCGCCTATTTGTGCTTGCGGAGGTTGAGCTCTGGCTCTTTGGTTCCGCCTCTCAACAGTCAATCAACTGATGTACAGGTTCCTGAGCCTACTGGGCTCTATCATATCTACATTTAAAACTGTGTATGGAGTCAGCCTCCACCACATCACTGCCTAATGCATTCCATCTGTTAACTACTCTGGCACTGAAAAAAATCTTTCTAACGTCCCTGTGGCTCATGTGGGTACTCAGTTTCCACCTGTGTCCCCTTGTTCGCGTCCCACCAGTGTTGAATAGTTTATCCTTGTCTACCCTGTCAATTCCCCTGAGGATTTTGTAGGTAGTGATCATGTCTCCCCTTTCTCTTCTGTCTTCCAGTGTCGCAAGGGGCATTTCCCGCAGCCTTTCCTCGTAACTCATGCCTCTTAGTTCTAGGACTAGTCTAGTGGCATACTTCTGAACTTTATCCAGCTTCGTCTTGTGCTTGACAAGGTACGGGCTCCATACTGGGGCCGCATACCCCAGGATTGGTCTTACATATGTGGTATACAAGATTCTGAATGATTCCTTACCCAGGTTCCTGAAGGCTGTTCTGATGTTAGCCAGTCTCGCATATGCCGCAGACGTTATTATTTTTATATGGGCTTCAGAAGACAGATTTGGTGTGATATCAACTCCTAGATCTTTCTCTCTGTCCGTTTCTTGAAGTACTTCATCTCCTATTTTGTATGCTGTGTCTGGCATCCTGTTTCCACTGCCTAGTTTCATTACTTTGCATTTACTCGGGTTGAACTTTAGCAGCCATTTGTTGGACCATTCATTCAGTCTGTCTAGGTCATCTTGTAGCCTACTATCATCCTCTTTTTCAATCCTCTTCATAATTTTTGCATCATCGGCAAACATTGAGAGAAACGAGTCTATACCCTCTGGGATTAGTCTTTGGACTTTACCATCATAAAAACATCTTATATAAATTAACTTAATTATCAATATTAAAGTAGAGTAAATGTGACCCTTCTATCACTTTCTGAAATCTGGACAATGTAAGCCAGGCGTCAGAGTGGAAGGAGGGCAGCCATTGTTGTGTCACCTCCGAGACGTGTGGAGCAAATTCGGCTCCTATCATATCTGGACAATGTCGGCCAGTAACGTCAATAGTATGGAGTGTTAAACATTGCCATTGTTGATACGAGACCAGAGGCTCACACGGGAGCAAATTCGGCTCCTATTAATTTTACTTGGACGTAGTGTTATGGATACCAAAAGTGTACCATCTGTCAACACGCTGTCAACAAATCAAGTTAAGTGTTCTTTCCGAAACCCATTATTTATCATTAGTGGCCATTAATGTCATTATATAGGGTGACCCGGTTAGATCACATGGAATCGCCTCAAACTAAAGGTAATTAAGCCAGGTCTTCATTGTTCCATGTACTGTAAGATCATTTACATATATCAGAAACAGTATAGGTCCAAGGACTGACCCCTGCGGAACTCCATTTGTGATCTCTCGCCAATCTGAGACCTCACCCATCACAGTGGTTCGTTGTTTTCTGTTGCTTAGGTACTCTCTTATCCAACGGAGTACCTTCCCTTTCACTCCAGCCTGCATCTCCAGTTTTTTCACTAGCCTCGTGTGTGGTGAAGGTGAAGGCTTTGTCAAAGGCTTTCTGGCAATCCAAAAATATGCAATCTGCCCACGCCTCTCTTTCTTGCCTGACTTTTGTTGCCTGGTCGTATAATTCAATTAATCCTGTGAGGCAGGACTTGCCATCCCTGAACCCATGTTGATGCTGTGTTACAGAGTTCTTTCGCTCCAGATGTTCCACTAACTTTTTTCGCACAATCTTCAGCTGGCATGGTATGCTAGTAAGGGACACTGGCCTGTAGTTCAGTGTGTGTGTGTATGTACTCACCTAGTTGTACTCACCTAGTTGTGTTTGCGGGGGTTGAGCTCTGGCTCTTTGGTCCCGCCTCTCAACCGTCAATCAACAGGTGTACAGATTCCTGAGCCTATCGGGCTCTATCATATCTACACTTGAAACTGTGTATGGAGTCAGCCTCCACCACATCTCTTCCTAATGCATTCCATTTGTCCACCACTCTGACACTAAAAAAGTTCTTTCTAATATCAAAAATGTGTGTGTGTGTGTGTGTGTGTGTGTGTGTGTGTGTGTGTGTGTGTGTGTGTGTGTGTGTGTGTGTGTGTGTGTGTGTGTGTGTGTGTGTGTGACACCTCCAACACCCCCCTCCCCCCCCAGCACCACAGACCCGGACGAGATCAACCCAACACCCCCAGTAACACCAGAGGGAAGATTATGTTATTACCGACGCCAATTACACAGGAATGAGTCCAACGGTATAGTGTAGCCGGGACCGTTTCCGTCACAACAGGTGGTAGGCAACAGGTGGCGGGTGGCAGTGGAGGGGTGGCAGTGGGAGGGTGGCAGTGGTGGCAGACGCTGGGTGGTACGTAGTGACTGGCAGCTGGCGGATATTCCATGATGTATGGTGGGATAAAACTAAGTTTATGTTGGGAGTCATAGATTGTGCGGCGTATGGAGGGGTGGGTTGGGGGGGGGGAGGATTATCAGCGGGTGGGGAAGTGCGGGGGGTAGGGGGAGATTATCATCAGGGGGGAGAGGGGAGGGTGGCAGAAGGCGGGCCGCCAGGAAGCCGGAGAAGATCAAGATATTAGTATTATCCTAATCCTTATATCCCATACATACCCAAATGAGGGCCACTCTTTGATCCCGGGCACCTGGATCGGGAAGGGCATTATAGGGCCAGCAGCTGGAGTCACGCCCTCCTGCCCTGGGCCCTCAAGGGCTCGGCCCTAGAGTATAATGTGATATAGGGTGGGAGGCGCTGTCCCCATCAGCAAGCCGACTACTGAGGGCAACTTAGCATGGGTCTAACCGTTAGGTCCTGGCATGGGGCCGTGGAAACTGGTCTTGTTCTGCCCTGTTCTCTCCTTGCCTGGTTCTGCAGTCTGGTCCCCTTAGGTTAGGGCTTTAAAAACCTGCTTCTTATCGCCGGTTTCGACCGTCGGTCCCTGAAGTAAGGTCTTTCCGGGTCTCATGGATGCTTCCTGTCTGTGTTTTCTACCTTTCAGACCATGGCATTCAGCGCTGGCATCACCTTGTGTGCCCGGGCACGCGTCAGTGGTCCTGGGCTCTTGGGGTCCTTGTTGAGACTTAGGGCAGTTGTCGTGCGACGCAAGTGGCCCTGGTGGTGGCCCTCTTTTTTATTTGGGGAGGGGGAGGAGAGGAAGGAGAGGCATAGGTGAAGGGAAGTTTGGAAGTGGGAAATACAGTGAGTTATGAACGCAGGCGGCGGGCTGTTCGCCTTGCTGACTCGATGTGTGGGTGTTGGCAGCTAAGCTAAGCTGGCTCCCTCTTGTCAGGGAGCTGTGAGTGTGTGAGAGGTTCTTCACGTGTGTTTCACCATATATGGATGTCTATAGATGAATACTGTGTAGCATTCATATATACACACTCCGATGCTTCCACACATGTTGTTCTGTTTAGGCTATTTACTTTATTATAATTATTTATTGATTTATATATATATATATATATATATATATATATATATATATATATATATATATATATTATATATACATATCTACAATTGATATACATATACACAATCTATACCAATTACTGGGGAAAGGATTTCTGGTCAGTATATCATCTGGGAATTATGTACTGTGGGGCGGGGTTTGCATCTAGTAAATCGCGGCTCTTGGGCCACCAGCTGTGGGAGCGGGGCGTCTCATCTTGGGCCACCAGCTGTGGGAGCGGGGCGTCTCATCTTGGGCCACCAGCTGTGGGAGCGGGGCGTCTCATCTTGGGCCACCAGCAGTGGGAGCGGGGCGTCTCATCTTGGGCCACCAGCTGTGGGAGTGGGGCGTCTCATCTTGGGCCACCAGCTGTGGGAGCGGGGCGTCTCATCTTGGGCCACCAGCTGTGGGAGCGGGGCGTCTCATCTTGGGCCACCAGCTGTGGGAGCGGGGCGTCTCATCTTGGGCCACCAGCAGTGGGAGCGGGGCGTCTCATCTTGGGCCACCAGCTGTGGGAGTGGGGCGTCTCATCTTGGGCCACCAGCTGTGGGAGCGGGGCGTCTCATCTTGGGCCACCAGCTGTGGGAGCGGGGCGTCTCATCTTGGAGCAATCTTTCTAACATTGGGTCCTCTAACATTTCGATGGTGTTCCACACCCTGATGGCTTGGTGCTGCAGTCTGATGTTCAGTGGCTGTATGTTCAGGAGTTCGTGGAGCTCCTGGATTGTCTGATCATATGGTGGACGGTGTTTTGCTGCTCTCCTTAGCGCCTTATTTTGCATTGCTTGTAGTTTCTGCATGTTAGTTTTCTTTATGGTGTGTAGTGGTACTGGGGGATACTCTAGATGCGGCCGAACTAGAGCCTTATATAGGTGGATCTGAATGTTAGTACTGAGGCTTCGGAATCTTCTCAGTTTTCCTAAGGCTGATTTGACTTTGTTTAGTTGGTCTCTTACGTAAATTTTTATCCCTGTTCTATTGATCATGAGTCCCAGTATTCTGCCTGCATTCGAATATTGGATCGGGCGGTTGTGAAGGATAATGGGGTCCGGGTTTCTTTTCGCAATGTGTATTATCTGGAACTTTTGTGTATTTGTGATCATTTTCCATTGCTTCCCAAAGTTGTTTTTGAATTCAATTGCTACCTTGGTCTTGGTCTTGTTGGCTAGTAGCGACTAAGATGGTCCTGGTTGGCATATTATTTGGGTAACATCGTCAGCGTATGTGATATATTCTCCATGTTGGGGTTGGGGTTGTTGGTTGAATAGAGTGGGGGAGAGGCAGCTTCCTTGTGGTACTCCACTTTTCAGTTTTATTACGTTACCCAAGTAACTGCCGATATTGAGCCTAGCAGTTCTGTTGTCTCTAAAGCTGCAGAGCATAGCAGTAAATTTCTGGGAGTCCTAGCTCAGATATCTTATATTTTAGGCCTGTGATTCAAACTTTGTCGAAGGCTTTCGAAATATCTCTAAGCACTATATTACACTGATCTTTTTCCACACTGCGTTGGCTATATGCCAACTATTAGATCAGGACTCTAGCTGTATGGGCCCCTCTGCGGTTTCTAAACCCATGCTGCCTGGTGTTATACTTCCCTTCCTCTTCCATGTACTTCACAAGTCTCTAATTGATTATTTTTTCGAATATTTTGCCTTGTACTTCGAGGAGGGAAATTGGCCTATAATTTTCAGTTTGGGTTGGGGGTTTACCTGGCTTAGGGATTAGTCTTATTGTGGCATTCTTGATGTGGGGAATAGTCCAGATGCAAGAGCTGCATTTATTATACTTGTGTAGTGATGGAGTGTAATCACTGGTAGGTTGGTCAATACCATCTTATTTATCTTGCTGTTGCCCGGCGCCTTGTTCTTGAAACCCATAATTGTTTTATGGACCTCCGTAATGGTTATGTGTTTCATAAGGTGGCAGTCATCGCGTATGATGTTAAGGTCTATTGTTTGTGTCGGGAGTAGTGCTGCAGCTCTGTTATCGACTTGATATGTAATTTCCCTTTCATTAATGGGACAAAAGTTTAAATTTTCTTTCGGGTTTATCCTGAATATTTTTTCCTAAAACTTCTTGAATTCCTGTTCTTGTTCTCTCTCCTCATAGAGTTTATTTCCTGAGGCGTCTATGATGTTGGGTGTTTTTACTTTTTTCCAGAACTTTTCTGGGGGTCTGTAGTCGATTTGAATTTTGTTTATTAGGTCATCCCATTTTTTGATGTACTCTGTTTTGCATAGACCTTGCAGCTCATCTTGAAGTTCCTTTTGTAGTCTTGCGCTCGTCCGTCCACCCGTGTTGTGTTATGATTTGTAGTATATTGTTATATCTGGTTTGCAGTGCTGTGTCTCAGTGGCTGCGGGGTGTGGGGGCGTTATATGGTGAGCTACGGGGATATGATCAGTCATGCATTTTCCTGTGGTGCTAATCCATGTACTTAGCTCTGTGTTTATGCATGATATTTCCTTTCCATTAAGGTCTGTGACACTGATTTCCGTTCCTTATCATATTGTGGATGGCTTCTCCTGCCTGGTTGTTACTTCCGTGTTCCAGGGTTCTGTGTTTGGCGTTCAGATCTCCCAGGAAGTAGGCAGGTCTGTTCCTTCTGGTGAGTTTCATGATGTCGGCCAGGGGAAGGTAATGTCGTCTTGGTGATTGGTAACACGTTCTTATGAAGATTGTACCTTTCATAGTTTGGAATTCAATTGCCAGGACGTTTTCTTGAAAATTATCTAGAATTTTGTGAGGAATATTTCTCCTTACAACAATTGCTGCTCCATCGTTGGCCTGGCCAGCTCTGTTAACCTGGTAAGTTTTGTAGTTGAAGATCTTCATCTTGCAGACGAGGAGTCACAATAACGTGGCTGAAATATGTTGACAAAACCACACACTAGAAAGTGAAGGGACGACGACGTTTCGGTCCGTCCTGGACCATTCTCGATCGACTTGAGAATGGTCCAGGACGGACCGAAACGTCGTCGTCCCTTCACTTTCTAGTGTGTGGTTTTGTCAATACCTTTATCTTCTCACTTTCCTTTTTCCCATGGGTGTTAAGGAGTATTATATCTGGGTCTGTTTCTCTGTACAAGTTGCTGAGTTCCAATGCTCTGTGCGGAGTCCAGCTTAGAACATTGTGTTGAATTATTGTTAATGACTGGATGGCTATGTTGAAACTGGTCTACACCACACCGTGGATTCTTTGGATCGATGAGTTTCCGTTGCATATTGTGTTAAACTTATCGCTGCTTATGTGCTGAATGGCTGGTAGCCATTCCCCTCGTATTAGCACCGGGGATGTTATAGTGGAATTGTATTTTCTGAGTCTGTATTCGCTCTTGTAGGGTCTTGTGGTTAACCGTGTGAGTCTTGTTAGAGGGAAGGCCTGTGAGAGGAGCGCCACCCCCTGCTGCAGTGATGGGTAAGGGAGGGTGGGGGCGGGTGTATTGCTTCACCAGGTGGGTGCCACCCACATCCCTGTGTGGGTGGGTGGGGGCCACCCTGAGCCTGCTATTGGCATAATGCGTGGTGGAACTGGTTTTCAGTACTCAGTGCTTGTGCTTTGGCGGAGGGGGGGGAGAGGGTAGAAGCATGAAAGTAAATGAGGGTAAAGTTACTATGTGCTCCACCCTCATTAGGGTAAATGGCCCTCCTAAGAACCCTTGAAAAACAAGAAAATAACTATGAAGCACTAAAAAATACCATTCCTATTATAAAGAGTGAGAGCCAAGCATACATAGGCATCAAAGTCTGCATATAAACACGAACCGAAGCATATATCTGCGTATATCCACATGTGCTGAATATATGTGACGAATCTTACACATACCAACCACTGAATCTGGCAAAGAGAGCGCAAGCTTATCTTGCAAGCTTACACACATCAGCACAGAGGACAGAGCCTCAGCTTTCTCGACTGACACTTCGCCAAGTTCCCTTCAACCTGCGCGCCTTCCTCCTCCAACTTGACTACAAAATTAGCGTAAACAGCCGTGGCTGGGCTCAGGTGGGCAGTGGTGGTGTGAGGCGTGTTGGCAATGATGACAGGGGTAGTAATAGTCGTGGTGATGATGGTGGTGGTGGTAGTGGTGGTAGGGGGGGGGGTGGTAGTGGTAGTGGGGGTGGGGTAGTGGTAATGGTGTGGGTGGTGAGAGATGAGGTACAAGAGCATAATGAGGTAAGAGTCACATCCGGTGATCAATACTCACCCGAGGACTGACTCCATATATGACTGTGACCGAGGGAGGGGAGGAGGGTTATTAGCTGACATCAGCCATGGAGCCATCAAGAGGTGTCAGGAGCCATCAAGAGGTATCAGGAGCTATCAAGAGGTGTCAGGAGCCATAAAGAGGTATCAGGAGCTATCAAGAGGTGTCAGGAGCCATCAAGAGGTGTCAGGAGCCATCAAGAGGTGTCAGGAGCCATCAAGAGGTGTCAGGAGCAATCAAGACGTGTCAGGAGCCATCAAGACGTGTCAGGAGCCATCAAGAGGTGTCAAGAGCCATCAAGAGGCGTCAGGAGCCATCAAGAGGTGTCAGGAGCCATCAAGAGGTGTCAGGAGCCATCAAGAGGTGTCAGGAGCCATCAAGAGGTGTCAGGAGCCATCAAGAGGTGTCAGGAGCCATCAAGAGGTGTCAGGAGCCATCAAGAGGTGTCAGGAGCCATCAAGAGGTGTCAGGAGCCATCAAGAGGTGTCAGGAGCCATCAAGAGGTGTCAGGAGCCATCAAGAGGTGTCAGGATAAAAGAGATTACGACAGGCATCTGTAACGTCTTTGTGCTGGACTATCAACCAGGGGGGGGGAGGGGGGAGGGAAACTGGGGCTTTCCCTCTTTCCTTACCTCCATCCTTCTCCTTCTCCCCGTCTCTCTTTCTGTCCCAGAAAACATTACAATTTTCTTTATTGTCATAATTATGTACAAATACATTTACGCAGCCCTCGACCCGCCTACATCCGTCACATACCTCCCATCTGTCATCTTGAAGAGTTGGGTGAAGACGGCCCCAAGCGTGTGGCCTACAACCTTGGGACGAACAAAATTGAACACCTCATATTTACAACTGTTAATTTCCCAAGGATATATTTACATTTCCTGTCAACATAAATGCCACCAACTGAAGGGTGAGAATATTCAGGTAGTATTTCCATTGAAATAAAATACGACTATAAAATATCATACTACACGAGATACACTTAGACCTGTAAACACTGTAGTGAAAGCACTATAGGACTCGTCCTCTCACTCACTACAACAACCCGCGAACAGCTTCCCTTATTATGATAAACAATAACTAGACTTTCTGTGAACAACCCGTTCTCGCACTTTCGTATAGTCAATATTGACTTATTAAATACGTGCATATGTGACATACTAATTTATTGTGAATATTTTAGTTTACCTTGAAAAGCTTCATAGAAAACACCGACCTTACCTAACTTTAATAGTATGTTAAGATAAGCATCTTATTGCTTCGTAATTACTATTATTACTTAACCTATACCTATAATAGGTTAAGTAATAATTGTAATTACGAAGCAATAAGATGCTTATCTTAACATACTAAGAAGGTTAGGTAAGGTCGGTGTTTTCTATGAAGCTTTTCAAGGTAAACTAAAATATTCACAATAAATTAGTATGTCACATATGCACTTATTTAATAAGTCAATATTGACTGTAAGAAAGTGCGAGAACGGGTTGCACATTGTACCTCTTTTTATATACATTATGGGAAATTAAGAGAACAGTTTGGAGCAACATCGCTCACTAGTCCTGAACACTACCATCATAGGCACCAGTGACCCCCAGGAGGCCCCAGTGACCCCAGGAGGCCCCAGTGACCCCAGGAGGCACCAGTGACCCCAGGAGGCACCAGTGACCCCAGGAGGCCCCAGTGACCCCAGGAGGCAACAGTGACCCCAGGAGGCACCAGTGACCCCAGGAGGCACCAGTGACCCCAGGAGGCACCAGTGACCCCAGGAGGCACCAGTGACCCCAGGAGGCACCAGTGACCCCAGGAGGCACCATTGACCCCAGGAGGCACCAGTGACCCCAGGAGGCACCCGTGACCCCAGGAGGCACCAGTGACCCCAGGAGGCACCATTGACCCCAGGAGGCACCAGTGATCCCAGGAGGCACCAGTGATCCCAGGAGGCACCAGTGATCCCAGGAGGCACCAGTGACCCCAGGAGGCACCAGTGACCCCAGGAGGCAACAGTGACCCCAGGAGGCACCAGTGACCCCAGGAGGCAACAGTGACCCCAGGAGGCACCAGTGACCCCAGGAGGCAACAGTGACCCCAGGAGGCCCCAGTGACCCCAGGAGGCCCCAGTGACCCCAGGAGGCACCAGTGACCCCAGGAGGCACCAGTGACCCCAGGAGGCACCAGTGACCCCAGGAGGCACCAGTGACCCCAGGAGGCACCAGTGACCCCAGGAGGCACCAGTGACCCCAGTAGGCACCAGTCACCCCAGGAGGCACCAGTGACCCCAGGAGGCACCAGTGACCCCAGGAGGCACCAGTGACCCCAGGAGGCACCAGTGACCCCAGGAGGCAACAGTGACCCCAGGAGGCACCAGTGACCCCAGGAGGCACCAGTGACCCCAGGAGGCACCAGTGACCCCAGGAGGCACCAGTGACCCCAGATAACCCCTGTCAATTTAGACAACTGTTATCCTCTACATCAGACCTGCAATCCGACGTTATTTTATAACATGTTATTTTGTTACATGTTATCCTTCAGGTGAGAAAATACCATGTTGCCTAAAATATATCTATCCAAGACTACCAGCTATCCTGATAATCATGTACACTACAGCAGGATAGATAACGCTATCCAATGTTATCTTCAACCCCAGACCTCTCGTGCCCTACCTAGACTTGATCACACAGCCCTCCTGACACTCAGCCGGGGTCGCTACATAACGCAACATCAAGTCTTCAAGCTGCAACATATGTAACCAACCACTGGAACACCTCAGTTCTACATCGCCATGAGCTCCACCCACGCTTCCTCTAGCTGATATATAAATTAGTTGAACGTTTCCATTGCCTGCATAGTTAATCAACGTCTTCCCGTCTCTCAATTGAAAAATAAACGTTTAAACATCATTGAAGTGTTTATAAACATTTGAGGAATTTAAAGACCTTGCCAAGCTTAAAAATCACAGCTTTCGTGGGAACTCAGGTTAAATATTTACTGCTGGTGGCCTCTCTCGTGAAGCCTTCACAAGGTTGTGTATTGTTGGATGTCATATCTGACGTGGGGGTGGTCCAGGCTTCCGAACCACCTTCAACTGCCTTGTTAACACCACACCACCTGGTCAAGACCACACCACCTGGTCAGGACCACACCACCTGGTCAAGACCTCACCACCTGGTCATGACTACACACCACCTCGTCATGACTACACACCACCTGGTCAAGACCACACACCACCTGGTCAAGACCACACCACCTGGTCAAGACCACACACCCCCTGGTCAAGACCACACACCACCTGGTCAAGACCACACACCACCTGGTCAAGACCACACCACCTGGTCAAGACCACACACCACCTGGTCAAGACCACACACCACCTGGTCAAGACCACACACCACCTGGTCAAGACCACACACCACCTGGTCAAGACCACACACCACCTGGTCAAGACCACACACCACCTGGTCAAGACCACACCACCTGGTCAAGACCACACACCACCTGGTCATGACCACACACCACCTGGTCATGACCACACACCAACTGGTCAAGACAACACACCACCTGGTCATGACCACACACCACCTGGTCAAGACCACACACCACCTGGTCAAGACCACACCACCTGGTCAAGACCACACCACCTGGTCAAGACCTCACCACCTGGTCAAGAACAGGTGGTGTGGTCCTGGAATACTTGGTCGAGACCCACACACCAACTGGTCAAGACAACACACCACCTGGTCATGACCACACACCACCTGGTCAAGACCACACACCACCTGGTCATGACCACACCACCTGGTCATTACCACACCACCTGGTCATGACCACACCACCTGGTCAAGACCACACCACCTGGTCATGACCACACCACCTGGTCATTACCACACCACCTGGTCATGACCACACCACCTGGTCATGACCACACCACCTGGTCAAGGCCACACCACCTGGTCATGACCACACACCACCTGGTCAAGACCACACACCACCTGGTCAAGACCACACACCACCTGGTCAAGACCACACCACCTGGTCATTACCACACCACCTGGTCATGACCACACCACCTGGTCAAGACCACACCACCTGGTCATGACCACACCACCTGGTCATGACCACACCACCTGGTCATGACCACACCACCTGGTCATGACCACACCACCTGGTCATGACCACACCACCTGGTCAAGACCACACCACCTGGTCATGACCACACCACCTGGTCAAGACCACACCACCTGGTCATGACCACACCACCTGGTCATGACCACACCACCTGGTCAAGGCCACACCACCTGGTCATGACCACACCACCTGGTCATGACCACACCACCTGGTCAAGGCCACACCACCTGGTCAAGGCCATACACCCGGTGTAAAATCCTTATGCCCTTTATTATTAAGAGAACTGTCTCTCTAAGTACAGCTTTGGACCCCGAGCGGCCCCAACAATTCATTGAATGTAACCAAACAGCAAAGCATCTCTGCATATTTCAAGGTTATCAATTTCTCCAGCTTTGAATGAGGCTGTTATTGTGCAACAGTATTCTACCCTAGAGAGCACTAGAGTCTTGAAGATTATCATCATCACTGGTCTGGCATCTCGTGTTTGAAAGGTTCTTGCTCATTTTCTTGCAGTTGTGACAGCTGCTTTTTATTGTTGATTGTGTTGTTCAAAGTACGGTCTTCCGACACGATTACTTCTATGTCTTTTACGTTGCTTTTTCTTCCTATGGTGTGGTTTGACTTCCTTTTATGAGGTTTCTGTTTTGATGTCTTCGTGTTTACCGTAGTTCAGTTGCTGGATCTTGTCTTCACTTAACATCCATCTGTTTCCCGTGGCCCATTGAAAGACCCGGTTTACATCAGTTCGGAGGTTTGCTGTGTTCTCTATAGTTCATACTCTCATCAAAGTTATCTTTCCATCTGCATAGAATGATACTGCACAAACTGTAGTTTGTGACCTTGTTTATGTCCTATATGGGGACGAGGAAGAGTAATGGAGCAAGCAATCGGTATAGTACGTTGGGTACACACCTTTTCACGATGGATGATTCACATGATTTGCAAAGATGTTTTTTTAAATATTACTCTTTGTGTTCTGTTGGTTAGGAATGAAAAGATGCACTTTTCTACATTGTTAATTATTCCTTTTTTGAGCATTTTGTGTGTATTAACACCCTGGTCACATTAGTCTCTAAAGCCTTCACGAAATCTGTGTGCCTTACATTGGCGTTTTGCTAGTCTACCATGGCATCAAATGCCTTGTCATAGTGGTTTAACAATAGTGAGCGGCAGGAGCGGCGGCCTGGTCTAAACCCATGTTGGCCAAGGTTATGTAGACGTTGTAACTTTCTCTGAGATTTTTGTGTGCGATGTTTGTTCTATCGCTCTATAATTTTTGTGCTTCTGGTCTGCAGTGCTCTTTGTGCAGTGGTGTGAGCTGCGATGTGTTCAGTGCCTGGGATGACACCGGTGTCCTCACTCCAAATATATTTAAAGTTTAGCACCTGTGATAGTGTATAATAATGTAAATGTATAATAAATATATATAACCTGTGATAATTCATTTTTGGAATTCTTTAAGAATATGGAATTCGTGGAATTAGGTCCCGGTGAGGAGTACACGGGCTGCTGTCTATGGCTCCCCTCAAGTCCAGTGGGGTTAGGGGGTGACATCTGGTATATGAGCTGAGGTTTGTGTCGCATTTATATTGGACTTGGGTTGTCAGTCCTCAGTGTGTTTAGGATTTACTGAAAAGAATCATACTGTGTCCTCAGTATTTTAATTTATTTGTTGTCGTCAGAGAATATTCCATCTCTCTTATACAAGGGCCCAATGAACAAATCCACAAGGGCCGTGACGAGGGTTCGAACCTACGTCCAAGAGGATCCCAGACGCTACCTTAATCGACTGAGATACGACATGGGTTACAAAGAATTGCAACCGGAAGTTCTACTGACCTTACTCGGATCCTGCAGCCTCTCAGAGACACAAACGAAGATTTTACACAATTCCCCCATGTACCCGAGTTCTATCAATAACCTGTTCTACCTCCTCGCTCTAACTTCATTTCACACAGAAATCACAACAGCGTGATGCATCAAATGCATGGGGGAACTGTGTAAAATCCTGGTTTGTGTCTCGGAGAGGCTGCAGGATCCGAGTATGGTCAGTAGAACTTCCGGTTGCAATTATTTTTAACTATGTCGTATCTCAGTCGATTAAGGCAGCGTCTGGGATCCTCTCGGACGTAGTTTCGAACCCTCGTCACGGCCCTTGTGGATTCGCTCATTTGATGCATCACGCTATTGTGATTTCTGTGTGCAAGGGCCCAATACTAGGTGTGGGTTTTGCTTTGGATTTTGCATAAAAAACATTTCGGGTTCCTCTCCATTTCACTGACAGCCTTATGATCTTATTGTCTTCAGGATTTTAAACGATTTTTTCAGTTCTAAATTTATAGCAACTATTTCTTCATAGTCTTTCTTGGTCTTCTCTCAACACTCGCTAGTTCCCAAGAAAATGGAACACTGGCAAACACACAAAAGTAGTAATATTTTTGAAGAAAAACAAGAGGATAAAGCTTTTAACAAACGCTGACACGCGGCCAAACATACAAGCTTTTGTTAAATTTCCTCACACTGCCCAAAACAGCAGAATGAAACGGATGAAAGTGTGACCTCTCACCCACAGGAAGGTCATAGGTGGATGTCAGGGCGAGTGTTAAGTCCGATATCAACAGTCTTTTTATTGAATCTACACGTGAAGCACAAGAGCTTTATTTCAGCAGAGATAAATGTGTTGATTCCGACAAAAGTTTCAGTTAATGTTGTTTCCTGCGAGTCTGTGCCAGGCGTTCAGGCTACGGCTGGCGTCAACTCGGCTCATCGTGAGTGATCTCAGTCTCTTAACCCCCCTCCCCCCCCCCCCATCACATCGTTTCCATAAGGTCCTCGAGGCCTACAATAGGCCCGCCAGACAGCTCAGCGGCACGCATGAGGCTCGCGCGAACCATCCGATTCCTTTTGTCACAATGTCTCTATAGGATTACCGGCCGGGGAGGGAAGGGGAGGGAGAAGGGAGAGGATGAGAGGGCGAGTGTTGGGGAGATGAGCACTCAATACCCGCAGTGACAGCCGCTGGCCTTAGTGTTTGTGAAGGCTGCCGGCGGTGTTGACGCTGGACGTGACGCTGCTCCCTGAGTGGGGATAGTCAGGGAACTGGCTCCTCTTACTGGCCCGGGGGGCTCACCAGCCCCTCTGCGGGCACCAGTACCTCCACCCTCACCAGCCCCTCTGCGGGCACCAGTACCTCCACCCTCACCAGCCCCTCTGAGGGCACCAGTACCTCCACCCTCACCAGCCCCTCTGAGGGCACCAGTACCTCCACCCTCACCAGCCCCTCTGCGGGCACCAGTACCTCCACCCTTACCAGCCCCTCTGAGGGCACCAGTACCTCCACCCTCACCAGCCCTCTGAGGGCACCAGCACCTCCACCCTCACCAGCCCCTCTGCGGGCACCAGTACCTCCACCCTCACCAGCCCCTCTGAGGGCACCAGTACCTCCACCCTCACCAGCCCCTCTGCGGGCACCAGTACCTCCACCCTCACCAGCCCCTCTGAGGGCACCAGTACCTCCACCCTCACCAGCCCCTCTGAGGGCACCAGTACCTCCACCCTCACCAGCCCCTCTGAGGGCACCAGTACCTCCACCCTCACCAGCCCCTCTGAGGGCACCAGTACCTCCACCCTCACCAGCCCCTCTGAGGGCACCAGTACCTCCACCCTCACCAGCCCCTCTGAGGGCACCAGTACCTCCACCCACACCAGCCCTCTGAGGGCACCAGCACTTCCACCCTCACCAGCCCCTCTGAGGGCACCAGTACCTCCACCCTCACCAGCCCTCTGAGGGCACCAGCACTTCCACCCTCACCAGCCCTCAGCGGGCACCAGCACCTCCACCCTCACCAGCCCCTCTGAGGGCACCAGCACTTCCACCCTCACCAGCCCTCAGCGGGCACCAGCACCTCCACCCTCACCAGCCCTCCGAGGGCACCATAACCTCCACCCTCACCAGCCCTCAGCGGGCACCAGCACCTCCACCCTCACCAGCCCTCTGAGGGCACCAGCACCTCCACCCTCACCAGCCCCCAGCGGGCACCAGCACCTCCACCCTCACCAGCCCCTCTGCGGGCACCAGCACCTCCACCCTCACCAGACAAACAAATAACTTTAGTAGGAAAACCATTAAAAGCCATGATACAGATTCGAACCTGCACACGGGGTACACCAGTCATATGTCAATTAAGTCAACGGAATTATATTTTTATCATAACTGACGCGAAGAATGAACGAAGATTCTTATTTATTACCTGAGGGAGGTGTCTCACCTGGTGGTCGAGTTACCTGGGAGACGTGTTACCTGGGAGGTGGTGATGGAGGCGGTAACAGACAAGATGACCACAACCTCAATATTTGAAGAGCCGTCACTGGAGGTATACATGAGGTATGATGTGTTAGTAACACGGGCGACATCTGGCCTGCGAACCGCAGCTATTCTCAGTGGCCGCCACCTTCCTCCCACTCTGTCAAGATAGTGCCCTAACGGGGCACGAGGATTGGTATCTGGGCAGGAGGATGGGTATCTGGCAGGAGGATGGGTATCTGGCCAGGAGGATGGGGTATCTGGCCAGGAGGATGGGTATCTAGCCAGGAGGATGGGGTATCTGGCCAGGAGGATGGGTATCTGGCCAGGAGGATGGGGTATCTGGCCAGGAGGATGGGGTATCTGGCCAGGAGGATGGGTATCTGGCCAGGAGGATGGGGTATCTGGCCAGGAGGATGGGTATCTGGCCAGGAGGATGGGGTATCTGGCCAGGAGGATGGGTATCTAGCCAGGAGGATGGGTATCTGGCCAGGAGGATGGGGTATCTGGCCAGGAGGATGGGTATCTAGCCAGGAGGATGGGGTATCTGGCCAGGAGGATGGGGTATCTGGCCAGGAGGATGGGTATCTGGCCAGGAGGATGGGGTATCTGGCCAGGAGGATGGGTATCTGGCCAGGAGGATGGGGTAGGCCAGGAGGATGGGGTATCTGGCCAGGAGGATGGGTATCTAGCCAGGAGGATGGGTATCTGGCCAGGAGGATGGGGTATCTGGCCAGGAGGATTGGTATATGTACTATGTTGAGTTCAGACCTTAGCGGTGGTGACCTTTAGACATTAGAGCCTCGAGCAGAGGTTAAAGTTCTTCTACACAAAGAAGAACTTTAAAACTTACTTAAAGAACTTAAAGAACTTAAAGAAGAACTCTTGGTCGCAAACTGTGAGAAAATATTTCCAGGTGATTAACAGGTTTTAATTATGTTTGTGTTAATCCCAGACTTCGCCAATGGTGGTGAAGTTCTGTTCTTCAAAGGTTTATACATAGCCAAACGGGTTTAAAATGAATGCAGTCATCAGGCCGCTCGTCCGGAGGGCTCCCCAATCCAAGTGGTAAACTGTGTTTCAAACACGACCGTGACTGCAAACACACAACCCTCTTGCACAGTCAAACATGTGTCAAGTGATGCTGACAAGCGCGCCCATAAGGCTGTCAACGGCCCCCAGACACCACAGGTGGTTGCTTGAGTATTCCCAGACCAGTACGCTTGCTCGCTCGCTTCCTGGAACCGCTAGCAGATGGTTCCCAGAGTGCCATGACTACGTCCCCCCCCCCCCACTCACACATGTAAACACACACGTCAGACAAGGTGGAAGCTTGCAGACCTTCGTCCAAGTTCACGCTGGTAGCATTTTGTACAGTTCCGCGTGCCCAAAATTTGGGACACGAGGGACTGTGTCCCGCGCAGTCTCGCCTCTGATGTAAACACAGGCGGGGGGGGGGGGGGATGACCTGGGGGGGGGACCTGCAGTGGTGGTGGTTGTTGGGGGAAAGATAACAATGATGATAGTGATGATGTATGAGATTTATTAGATATTATTAGTTTTATTGTAATAATAATATTAAACTAATTTTCTTACAATTACTGTTTTTACTGAGAGAATTTCGCTCGCTGGTTCCAGCCGGGGTTGTGGGTCCAGGTCAGTGGTGTGATAAACTACTCTCATCAAGACCTTTTGGGCACTGACCTATTTGAATACTGACTCATATAGGGCTAAAATGAGCTCAACAGTTATGGTCTTAATAAGGTCAAGAGGTGTTTGGGTAGTGGCACATGAGGCAGCTGCAATACTTGCTTCTCGACTACAATCTGGTTCGAATACCCGGGCGGGGCAGAAATGGTTGGAAACGTTTCCTATCACCTAATGCCTCTGTTTACCTATCAGTAAATAGGTACCTGGAGTTAGTCAACTGTCGAGGGGTTTCATCTTGTGAAGGATCAGTAGTTCGACCTCTGCGGGGACCTCCATATATACCTAACATACGCTGCCTCTTCCTGACAATGAATTTTTTAAAATATTACAATTAAAAAAACAAATTTCAGTGTTCCGTTTACTAAAGTTCTCCCTCTTAAATTCAATTTTTTCCTTTTCTCTTTTCACGGAATTAGAAAATGCTTTCAGGGGTGAACTAAATAAATTTGACAGTTCACGAGGAACAATTGAATGATCTTAAAAACAATTACTTTCCACGTGTTATTGCCATATGACTCACATGTGTTGTAATTAACGACGTTCTGTTAATATTAAAATTATGGTTAAATTAGGTAAAGATTCGTTAGTTCCAGTTGATTGTAAGTAGCCACAGGGGGGGGGGGTGAATTGCTCTTTATTACTTAAATGTCACTAATACTAGTGACCGCCATGAGGACAGGAATCCGGCGGCTTGTCAAAGGTCCCCCCATTTGCCTTGATGATCTTTTCCGCCTGTACTTTAAATGTTAACAGAGTTTTGGCCTTTAAGGCTTCGGCGGGTAGGCGGTTCCAGGGGTTTATAACCCTGTGGGTGAAAAAGTATCTCCTGTTCTCAGTCCTACATTGTGACTTGTTGTGACAATTAGACGGTCTGCTGACGGTCTGTGACGGTCTGCTGACAGACACTAGTTCCACTATGACCTTCCCTAGCGTGTTCATCACCTACTCTGACCTACTAGTGATCCCCCCTACCCCCCCCCCCCCCAACTGTCATCATTAACAATTACAAATGTTGACCATTACCATTAAGAATTGTTCACCAATTACACATCCTGAAAAACATTATACAGTTAAACGTAAACATTACACATGCCATTACAGATAATATACTGGGCTCCATTTTGACCAACACATGTCGAAGCCAAGCATTCCCAACACCTGCTAAGAGGAGGGGGGACAATGTATTAAACTCACATTACTAATCCATATTTTGGCAACATCTATACATTGGTACACAATCACACTCCCACCCATCCGTTCATATGCAAATCCAACACCCTCCAAAGACTCTATCCCCTGGCGTTGAACTGCGCATGACAGCGTTAAGACGCCAGACTGCGCTAATTTGCATATGAATGCTTCACTCAGACTCATATCAAATATATATATATATATATATATATATAAGAGTACGGGTAATTATATTGATATGTTAATATTACAGAACCTCAGATGTAATATCTGGGGGAAGTGTGAGGGTTGTATTGTGTAGTTTTATGTAATAATAATTATATAAAATAATAATTATAGATTTTATAATAATCTACAATTTCCTAATTATTTAGGAATGTTTGGTTTTGTCACTTGGCACTAATGATATAAATGATATCAAACAAATGCAGAAAACAAAGGTGTAAAAGACCTTCACGGAGCCGGTCGGCCGAGCGGACAGCACGCTGGACTTGTGATCCTGTGGTCCTGGGTTCGATCCCGGGCGCCGGCTAGAAACAATGGGCAAAGTTTCTTTCACCCTATGCCCCTGTTACCTAGCAGTAAAATAGGTACCTGGGTGTTAGTCAGCTGTCACGGGCTGCTTCCTGGGGGTGGATGGTCGAGGACGGGCCGCTGGGACACTAAAAAGCCCTGAAATCATCTCAAGATAACCTCAAGATAACCTTCAAACAAGTTAACTCATGATTCATGTCTTGCGCCTGTTACTGTCATGTATATGACGCCAAACTGCGGAGTGACCTAAGTGACATCTCAAGCTTGAAGATGAGGAAACCTTCTCACAAAGTTCTCTATAACAAGCTGTTATCCAAATTGTCACAAATTGGTGTTCCAGGTAATGTGTTCGAGTGGATAAAGGTCTAGGCTAGGAGTCACCAGACATTTACGTGTCAACTCATACGAAACCTGTACATCTTTCCTTGATCATTGCGGTTAAGTCTGCACTTATTATAAAGCGATTTACGAGGTTGGAAACTTCACAACTGAAGGATATTCTTATTATAGACAACCCCGTAGTGCTTCGGAACTCATAAACTATTTCATAAATGTAAACAAAGCCGCCATGATTGAGGAACGATATACAGGTTCCGTAAGCGGGCGTAAGTACTTGGTAAATCTTGGCGCTGGCTAACAGACAAGACAAAGGGAACAGATCACTTTGATTTAGATCAAAGATGAACGTTTATCTGAAGTCTCGAGTGTCGTACCGAGACCTTTACTTCACACGTTCGTGAACGGCTTGAACGAGAATATTAATGTCAACATCGGGGTCCGCGAGGCACTCTACTGTTTACAATAACTACCAGTGACTGGGGGATCAATATCAACACATATAAATACGCCGACGATACCAAAACATATTGAAGATGCGATCTTACATGGAAATTATTAATGAGGGACATAGTCAGACAACATGGCCTGTGCAACGTTGTCTCAGTAGCATAGAGCAACATAGTCTCACCAACATAGAGCAACATAGAGCAACCAACCCGTTCTCGCACTTTCGTATAGTCAATATTGACTTATTAAATACGTGCATATGTGACATACTAAACATACTAGTTTACCTTGAAAAGCTTCATAGAAAACACCGACCTTACCTAACCTTCTTAGTATGTTAAGATAAGCATCTTATTGCTTCATAATTAGAATTATTACTTAACCTATTATAGGTATAGGTTATGTAATAATTGTAATTACGAAGCAATAAGATGCTTATCTTAACATACTATGAAGGTTAGGGAAGGTCGGTGTTTTCTATGAAGCTTTTCAAGGTAAACTAGTATGTTTAGTATGTCACATATGCACGTATTTAATAAGTCAATATTGACTGTAAGAAAGTGCGAGAACGGGTTGGAGCAACATAGTCTCACCAACATAATCAGAGCAACATAGTCAGGGCAACATAGTCAGGGCAACATAGTCAGAGCAACATAGTCAGAGCAACATAGTCAGGGCAACATAGTCAGAGCAACATAGTCAGGGCAACATAGTCAGGGCAGTCAGAGCAACATAGTCAGGGCAACATAGTCAGAGCAACATAGTCAGGGCAACATAGTCAGAGCAACATAGTCAGGGCAACATAGTCAGAGCAACATAGTCAGAGCAACATAGTCAGAGCAACATAGTCAGGGCAACATAGTCAGAGCAACATAGTCAGAGCAACATAGTCAGAGCAACATAGTCAGAGCAACATAGAACAACGAACACGGTCGCGCGCAGGTAACATAACCTGTCACTCACACCTGCAGAACCAGTAATATAATCATGGAAGACACGGGTAATACAGGTGACTTGCGGGGGGGGGGGGGGGTGAATATACAATGGGGATGAAAAATGAATGTCGCCGATTTTTTTTCGTGGCTAATCGTTGGCTATATATTATATGCACTCTTTCATTCACTCAGACTGGTCCGTAGACTAATAGGCTTGGGTTTTGTATGGGTCGGCGTTCGATCCCCGTTGGTGCAAGTCGGGAAGCACCGTTCCTTCACTTTAGTCCGTACTTTACCATGTTCTTGAGGATAGCGCACTCTTAGTCTGTCTCCTATCCTTTGCCCAAAAGAAGTGCTTCACAAGCCGTTCTTCCCATTCACTCATGTGAACATTCCAATGTAGGCAGTAAGATGATTCGAATCCTGCAGTTCAGACAGAAAGATGATTCGAATATTAAGCACCTTTACGAAAATCAGCCGACCATATTTATGTTGTGTGAGCAGTACACAGGTAACACTGATCCCCCCAAACAGCAGTAGAGGTATACACATGTCAGCCATACAACGGTTTAAGACCGAGTTTGTTCTATATATTTTGCAGTATTTTACGTATTGTTCTTTACCTGTTGAGAAGTAATTAGAGGCTGCTGCGCTGTGCAACGTAAATCCCTCACTGTCCTCTCGCTGTGTAGTTACCTCCGAGTTACAGTCAAGGGCTACGACGCTGCTCAGTCCATAAAGAATGATTATCTAGTTTTTGTATCATCTTATTAAATCTGTTGAGTATTGAGTCATCAGGTGATGAGAGGCGCCTCTCCCCGGCGGGTCAACCGGTGCCAGAGTCTTGGGTGGCTGATGCTCCTGGGGGCTTATTGTGTAGCGTGGAATATGTCGCTGGGTGAGGGTGGGTGACGGGTGGTGAGGGTGGGTGAGGGGTGGGTGAGGGGTGGGTGAGGGTGGGTGAGGGGTGGGTGAAGGTGGGTGAGGGGGTAGGTGAAGGTGGGTGACGGGTGGGTGAGGGTGGATGACGGGTGGGTGAGTGTGGGTGAGGGTAGGTGAAGGTGGGTGACGGGTGGGTGAGAGGTGGGTGAGAGGTGCGTGAGGGGTGGGTGACGAGTGGGTGAAGGTGCACACAAACACCCGAGGTGCACACAAACACCCGAGGCACAAACAAACACCCGGGGGCACTCAAACACCCGAGGTGCACACAAACACCCGAGGTGCACACAAACACCTGAGGCACAAACAAACACCCGAGGTGTCACACAAACACCCGAGGCACAAACAAACACCCGAGGTGTCACACAAACACCCGCCCGGGATCACACAAACTCCCATAGTACACACAAACAATATACCATGGGCAGCACATGAGAAGCTGGCGAACATACCAACCTATGTGAGACAAAATTTAGGATATGCAGCACCGTTATGCAATGCACCCATCGTGTATGACAATGAGAAACTTTAACAAACACCAAGATTTCAAGCAAGACCATAATTAAAAGGACAAGGTAAAGGAAATTCAATCTCACGATACTAAAGGAGAGACGAATCAGAGGTGATATGATCACTTCATACAAAATTCTGGAGAAAATAGACAAGGAAAACGCATGGAAAGAAGAAGTTGTGGAAGCCACCTCCACTCACAACTTTAATGCCAGATACGACACGGAACTATAATATCTTCTCCAGATGAACCCCGCTAAGAAACAAGCCAAGGAATTCTGCTTGATCATAGAGTATGTCAGAGCTACATAGTCAGAGCAACATAGTCTGAGCAACATAGTCAGAGCAACATAGTCAGAGCAACATAGTCAGAGCAACATAAAGCAACGTAGTCCGAGCAACATAGTCAGAGCAACGTAGTCCGAGCAACGTAGTCCGAGCAACATAGTCAGAGCAACATAGTCAGAGCAACATAGTCAGAGCAACGTAGTCAGAGCAACATAGTCAGAGCAACATAAAGCAACGTAGTCCGAGCAACATAGTCCGAGCAACGTGACTATGGTGTCTCTGGTTCGACACCCCGTGTTGGGTTAGCCAGGTGTGTTCGTGTGGTCTGGCTGTAGGGTGCGGGTGCTGAAGGATCTGACAGGGAGGTAGAGAGCTAAAAGATAGTACCATGACTGAAGTTCATATGGGAAACAGTATTGGGATTGTAAATGAAAAATCTATGATTGAATTGGAGTTGTTTGAAGTCAATGACTAACTGCAACTTGGCGCCGGTAACCTAAAATGAACCATGAGACAGATGATGCTCTTCTTGTTAAGATGTAAACTAGTGCAAGGATGTGGTGTCCTCTAATGGAGCTCTGAGGGAAGAATTAAGGCGGAGCTTTAGAGCCTCTAGAGGTAGAGGCAAACAAAGGATTGAAGAAGGAGGGTGAGATGATGACCCTGGACGCTGGCATGATGTGACCTTCGACTGTCTCGACCTGACCAAGTATACTGGTGAACGTACCCGGTACAACCACTCCGCCCTAACCAACCCTGATGTTATCAGCCTCATAAAAAGAGAAATACTGCAAAATTGTAAACGGCGACGATGGGAACACTGCTGATCAACAGCAGCTGAAAGATCAGACTGTCCTAGACCTCCTCTGTGCTGGTTGTCTGCCCTGGAAACTTGGCTACAGCTTCTCAGATACTGAGTCTTGCACGTTGAAGAGGAAGTTCCTACCAAGAGCCTGGAGAGGAATGACCAACTACAGGGAGGTTGGCCGGGCTCTTCACCATGGGAGTGTTCTAGTATTCTGCTTCAGCCCTTCATGTTACCTTTCGCGCGTTGATTCTGGGCGCTCGTTCGCAATTTTCTGGAAGCTGAAACCTTGTCGACAAAGCTAAATTTAAATCGAGACGCCAAGCAGAACCTTTTTCCTCTAAAATTCAATCTTCGGAGCCTTCATTAGGCTTTTGTTGACACTTCCACGCCAGTGGTTCCTACAACTCTGGAGGATTGGATTTCACTGTCACAACGTCATCAAGTTGATACCACATTTTCTCCTTCGACTGAGCTGAGTGACAGTCTAAGGAGAG
Source organism: Procambarus clarkii (assembly GCF_020424385.1). NCBI lineage: Eukaryota > Metazoa > Arthropoda > Malacostraca > Decapoda > Cambaridae > Procambarus > Procambarus clarkii. The sequence goes on along the minus strand of NC_059580.1, from coordinate 5,888,146 downwards.
CCGCATAAAAGCACTCCAAACATTTAGCCCACTAAACCTGAGAGGTTTACACAGACCGCCAAGGGTGCCAATATGTGTTCTATTCCTCGGGGTCCTCCCCACCGTTGTGGTGCGCGTGTAGGCACGGAGGGTGGGGCCGATCTCTCTCTCTCTGGGAAACGGTTGTCACAGGCTCTCTACAAACATTACTGTACTTGTAGACGTTTTCTGTAATACTACAGTGAAACTCTCCTGAACTTTGTTTGAATTGTTATCTTTCCTAATTTGTAGCCAATAGTTCGTTTTTCACAGTGGTAACCAATTGTTTGGTCACACTGGCTTGACCACTGGCTAAGTGTGACCAAATGGCTTGAGCACTGGCTAAGTCACACTGGCTTAGTGATATTTCCACACCATTCCTTACCTTACCCACCAGCGGGCGGAGAGCAGCGCCTTCATGTCCTGAAAAATAGACAATTCGAAATAAGCGTTAAGAACCAGCAATTATAAGAAACACTAACTTATAAGTAACACTTAACTATAAGTAAATCTCGAATAACAACGAAACACAACAATCTTGAAAGTGGAAAAAAACTTGGGGGGAAGAGCAGCATTTTTTAACGTAGTAAGATAGCAGCATCTTGTCTCGTGTCACCCAAGTGCTTGAGAAGAGACAAGGTTCCTTGCTGGTGAGGACTATAAGACGCCCCCCACCACCACCCAGACTGTATCTCCAGCATCACTCAGGCAGCCTCGTCTACCTGTCGTCTTAGCAGTCACCAACACCACGACAGTGACCTTCATCACTGCTCCGTCATACATGGAACTTTTCTTGAATGCAAGATGAGTCGAGGCATCCTTCAAGGTACTTACTCACCTAGGCCAGGTTAAGATGCAGGGTGAGTCAGGGCACCCTTCAAGGTACTTACTCACCTAGGCCAGGTTAAGATGCAGGGTGAGTCAGGGCATTCTTCAAGGTGCTTACTCACCTAGGCCAGGTTAGGATTCCGGATGACTCAGGTCATGCTCAAAGGTACTCATCTAAGACAGAGTAGGAACTCTCACTGAAAACGATGGAATTTGCTCACTGTGATTCCCACTGGTATAACTTGAATAATTTGGGCTAAGCATAAAATTTTTGTTTACTACAATTAGATTTATATCAAACATTTGTTTAACATAAGAATTCAAGATGAGATGCTAATATGATAGCTAAGTGCAAAAAAAAATATAATTTATTAAAATTTGTAATTGTTTTTGATTTTTGAAAATGTTGCCTTTTTCAACTTGTTTTCTTTTCTTTTCAAATGTATTTTATGAAACTGAAACTTCTACCATTAGAAGACCTTAACAATTCCATTTTGTCAAAAAAGTTTAATTGAACTTGACAAATGATTTTTTTTTTTCAGACTGCACCTGTGTAAAAAACTGGCAAGGTAAGGTAATTATCAGGAGAAAGCACTAGGTCATTACGACAATATACCACTTGAAGGACCTAAATGTAATCATGGTGAACAGCAGCATAACTAGACGACCTCTCGTGGTGTTCAAAAGGTAACTTGATGAACACCTCCAAAGGATATCTGGTTAACTGGACTGTGGTTCATAGGTCACACTGCGAGCTAATAGCCTGGTTGACCAGGCCAGGAGGCCTCGTTGACCAGACCAGGAGGCCCTGGTTGACCAGACCAGGAGGCCTGGTTGACCAAACCAGGAGGCCTGGTTGACCAGACCATGAGCCCTGGTTGACCAGACCAGGAGGCCCTGGTTGACCAGACCAGGAGGCCTGGTTGACCAGACCAGGAGGCCTGGTTGACAGGACCAGGAGGCCCTGGTTAACCAGACCAGGAGGCCTGGTTGACCAGACCAGGAGGCCCTGGTTGACCAGACCAGGAGGCCCTGGTTGACCAGACCAGGAGGCCCTGGTTGACCAGACCAGGAGGCCCTGGTTGACCAGACCAGGAGGCCCTGGTTGACCAGACCAGGAGGCCCTGGTTGACCAGACCAGGAGGCCCTGGTTGACCAGACCAGGAGGTCCTGGTTGACCAGGTCAGAAACCGCGCCGGGGGCAAGTTGATCCTCGGAACCAAGGGAAGGTAACCGCGAAGTAAGGTAACGCCAGTCACCACACAATAATCTCATCAATCACCACGATTTATTGCATCAATACTCACCACATAATCACACCATCGATCACCACACAATCACACCATCGATCACCACACAATCACACCATCGATCACCACATAATCACACCATCGATCACCACACAATCACACCATCGATCACCACACAATCACTACATAATTAAACATAACAGGAAGTAATCAACAACAACATATTATACCAAAATTAGCTCAACTTGACAGCATACATTCTTAGTATCAGTCTTACCGTAACACACACTATATATACTGAAAGTTTATTCTCCTAATGTTCTTTTATATATAAATACTTATGTAGGCAGGAAGAAATAATGTCATAGGCATTTAATATAAGAGCAAAATCAATGTTTGGTACCATTAGGAACTCTCTTGCCTCGTTTGCCCAATTAACTATCGTCAAATATCGTTAACTCTCTGTTTACCTGAGAGGGAGGTCGGCTGTAGGAGCCAGTGCCGCGCCAGACGCCAGGGTGCACACACCTCCTCCGTCCCCCTTTTTATTAATTTCGTATATATATATATATATATATATATATATATATATATATATATATATATATATATATATATATATATATATATATATATATATATATTATATACATACACATACACACACACATATAAGAGTTCTTACGTTGTTGTAAAGCCATTAGCAGGCAGAGCGTTTCGGGCAGGTCCGTAATCCTAATTTTTATCCTGGAATAAGACCCGCCAAATCGTTTAACAACCAGGTACCCATTCACTGCTGGGGTGAACAGAGGCTACAGGTAACGATTGGCGCCTACTCAATCCTCCTCGGCCAGGGTACCAACCCATGCCAAAGCGCCTGGCGAGTGTTTTTCCACTCAGCCACGGACGGGCACTCCTCGATGATTAACCAGGAGAAATAAATGTATGCATTGAGGACGTGTGTGTGTATATATATATATATATATATATATATATATATATATATATATATATATATATGTCGTACCTAGTAGCCAGACTACTCACTTCTCAGCCTACTATTCAAGGCCCGATTTGCCTAATAAGCCAGTGTCTAAAAAGTTATAAACTTCAGCTACTGGAATAGGGTAGTCTGTGCATTAAGCATTGGCACTGAGTTTTCCCATATAACAGGAATCGATGAAAGAGCATCAGAGGTCCCACACTATCTCATTGCCTGGGAGAGGATTGGAGTTCTGGTGGTTAAATACCCCAGAATTCCTACCTATTTAATGGCTTTGAAGTATGGTGTAGTGGATACAGCATGCAACTGCCACCTTGTTGGCCAGTGTTCGAGTCCCCTGGTGGGTTGAGTGTCTAAAAAGTTATATATATATATATATATATATATATATATATATATATATATATATATATATATATATATATTAGTATATTTTGGTAGCAGTCTTTCCTGTAGACATATTTTATTAAATATTTTAATAATTCTGACACGAATTTTCTCAATCTTTCGTACATTATGCTTATGAAATGATTAAAGCAACCCTTTCGTAAAACTTATGTATGACGTCAATTTTATTTTATTGGAGTGATGTGGCATTACAAATTAACGTAGATATATGACCGAACCTAACCAACAACTATATTCTACCCACCTCAAGACTCCGCTCCAATATAGAAGCCTACCTAACCTCTAATGCCACATAACCTAACACCCTATACTCAAATGTAGATATAAGTAAGGTTAGGTTAGGTAGCCAAAAAAAGCTAGGTTAGGTTAGGTTAGGTAGGTTAGGTAGACGAAAAAACATTAATTCATGAAAACTTGGCTTATTAGGCAAATCGGGCCTTGAATAGTAGGCTGAGAAGTGCGTTCAGGCTATTAGGTACGACATATATATATATATATATATATATATATATATATATATATATATATATATATATATATATATATATTATATTATATATATATATAATCACTCATAAAATTTGAAGATACATTCAATAATTCGTAATGGTGTCTGCTGCCTCAAACGTCAGGACATCATTCAGGAACCCAAATACGGAGACATTTAGACAGCTGTGAACCGCCTTCGTAAGACACCTACGTGGAGCCCCACTTGAAGAAACACATCAGGAAACTGGAAAAGGTTCAGAAGTTTGCGACCAGGCTCGCCCCAGGGTGCGAAGAGAGACTGAAGGAACTAAACATGACGGTTCTAGAAAAGATAAGAGAGAGAGGAGAGATATGACGGAGACGTGTAAAATACTTATGGGAGCTTGACAGATTGGAAAAAGACGAAATGTTCACACTGAAGACCAACTGAACAAGAAGGCATGGATTGAAGCTTAAGACAACTGCGTCACTGAGATATTAGAAAATTTGATTTCAGTGGAAGAGTTGTTGGAAAATGGAACGAACAAAAGGAGCAGGTTGTTGAGGCAAACCCACATTCATAATTTTAAAAGTAGATGTGATAGGAAAATAGGTCAGGAGTCATTGCTTTAGACAACCGGCGGGTAGAAAGGTGGGAACCAGGAGCTAATGCTTGACCCCCCTCCTCCCCCGCACCCTCAACCCACACGCACACACAAGCCCTCAGTATTCTCCCAGCTGTGATCCATAATGACTCACCAGCCTTTGGAAAGGTGCCCAGCAGGTGGAAGATGACATATGTGGCACCAATATACAAGTTAGAGGACAGGGAGGAGGCACTATTCAGACCACTGAATAGCCTCCCTGTCAGAGGAGGAAAAGAATACTACGAATGTTACAAGTAGAACATCTAGATAGGATTAGGTATGTAAATTCACACCAAGACGGCTTTAAGGAAGGAACATCGTGCCTAACAAGCATATTCAGGTTCCGCGGTAAAGTAAAAGTCAGGCAGGAGAGATGCGTGGGTTGCTTGTCTATTTGTGCACTGTTAAACAACTTTTGAAACAGTTGTGCAACTTCTACACAAAACTGAGAATAATGTTTGAATAACTGGAAGAGAACTCAAATAGGTGGGTGTACCTAGCAGACAAGAATCTGAGAATCGGTGTGAAGGATGAGTAGTTTGACTGGCAGAAGGTATCGTGAGACTCCCGCTAAGGATTGGTCCTAAGACATGCACTACTTCACATCTACGCTACTGACCTATGTTGGTAGAGTCATACATGCTGGTAATTGTGAGCGATGAAGAAGTAACGAGAAGAGTAGAGACATATCAGGAGTGTAAACTACTCCAAGAACACCTCAAGAAACCAGAGAGTTGGTCCAAGAATTGGCTACTGGATTTCAACACCAGCAAGTATAAGGTGATGAAAACTGAAAGAGGTGACCGGAGCCCAGCAGGACGGTACACGGTGAAGGGGAAACTGCCTCCCTGTAACGACTGGAAGGGAAGGAAACTATGAGAGAAAAACGCCAAGCCATTACGACTATATAGCACTGAAAAGGGGTCAGGATAAGAATTTGGGATGGGACGGGGGGTCCCATCCCCCCCACATGAACATGTATGTGTTGGGCACATAATTGTGCCCAACAACTTGGAGGGTCGGGGATTGATCTCCGACCTGCATGAAGCGAGACCGTCGCTCTACCGTCCAGCCCAAGTGGTTGTGTAAGGAAAAGATGTAGGACTGTACCCCATACCCCGTACTCCAGACACATACATAAATAAGATAACGTCAGCACTGAACAATACCCTATCCAAGCAAACATCAGAAAAGAATTCAAGAGGAACTTAGACAACTGCACACCACCTATGTGAGACCAGTAATACAGTATGCAGCGCCATCATAAAAACCCTGTCTCAAAAAGCACACGAGGAAATTTGAACACTAGCAGAGGTTTGCAATAGAGTTCGTCTTGAATAACGAGGAATAGAGTATACAAAGAGAGAGAGAGGGGAGAGAGAGAGAGGGGAGAGGAGAGAGAGAGAGGGAGAGAGAGAGAGAGAGAGAGAGAGAGAGAGAGAGAGAGAGAGAGAGAGAGAGAGAGAGAAGAGAGAGAGAGAGAGAGAGAGAGAGAGAGAGAGAGAGAGTACTTAAGACTAAATAACAGGAGAAGGGAAAGAGGGAAATGTTCACACCACCAATAGAGTACAAGGGGGGGGGGGGAGGAACGAGAGGAAGCGTGAGAAACTGTTGATCCACAGAGGAGTGAGAACACCTGCCGATGTTGTTAACTAAGGAGTTGTAGGGGGCGAGGCAGGCCCTTGACGAGCAGGTTGTGGGAGACAACATCGCCCCACGAGGTCACGAGCAGATATGACACACGAATGAAACTTATAGAAAGAAAAAAATGTACCAGATACAAAAGTCAAGAGCCTGGTCCGGAGTCATGACTTCATGAGTCAGTAGTAAGTACACTGACTCATTACAGCCCCTCATGAGTCAGTAGTAAGTACACTGACTCATTACAGCCCCTCATGAGTCAGTAGTAAGTACACTGACTCATTACAGCCCCTCATGAGTCAGTAGTAGTACACTGACTCATTACAGCCCCTCATGAGTCAGTAGTAAGTACACTGACTCATTACAGCCCCTCATGAGTCAGTAGTAAGTACACTGACTCATTACAGCCCCTCATGAGTCAGTAGTAAGCACACTGACTCATCACAACACCACACGAGTCAGCTGCGGGTATGACTCGCCACACCTCCGCCCCACATACCCTGGCGGTATGTTTAAATTCATAAGACACCGCTTGGTATGCCGCGGGCGCGCGCGGGCCCAAGCACCTCGCGCGGGGTTTCTGATGGTGTCGGCCACTCTGGCTCCTCTGCTTGATATACTGGCTCCAAACCTGCACACACACACACACACACACACACACACACACACACACACACACACACACACACACACTTTGGCGGGACCAAAGAGCCAAAGCTCAACCCCCGCAAGCACAAATAGTGAGTACACACACAAGAAGCTAGTGAAAAAGCTGGAGATGCAGGCTGGAGTGAAAGGGAAGGTACTCCATTGGATAAAGGAGTACCTAAGCAACAGAAGACAACGAGTCAGTGTGAGGGGGGTGAGGTCTCAGATTGGCGAGACGTTACAAGTGGAGTCCCGCAGGGGTCAGTCCTTGGCCCTATACTGTTTCTGATATATGTAAATGTTCTCCCAGAGGGTATCGACTCGTTTCTCTCAATGTTTGCTGATGATGCAAAAAATATGAGAAAGATTGAAACAGAGGATGATAGTAGGAGGCTACAAGATGACCTAGACAGACTGAGTGAATGGTCCAACAAATGGGTGTTGAAGTTCAACCCGAGTAAATGCAAAGTAATGAAACTAGGCAGTGGAAACAGGAGGCCAGACAAAGGATACAGAATTGGAGATGAAGTACTTAATGAAACGGACAGAGAGAAAGATCTAGGAGTTGATATCACACCAAACCTGTCTCCTGAAGCCCACATAAAAAGAATAACGTCTGCGGCATATGCGATTCTGGCTAACATCAGAACAGCGTTCAGGAACCTGTGTAAGGAATCTTTCAGAATCTTGTACACCACATATGTAAGACCAATCCTGGAGTATGCGGCCCCAGCATGGAACCCGTACCTTGTCAAGTACAAGACGAAGCTGAAAAAAGTTCAAAGGTATGCCACTAGACTAGTCCCAGAACTAAGAGGCATGAGTTACGAGGAAAGGCTGCGAGAAATGCACCTTACGACACTGGAAGACAAAAAAGAGAAGACATGATCACAACCTACAAAATCCTCAGGGGAATCGACCGGCTAAACAAGGATAAACTATTCAACACTGGCAGTACGCGAACAAGGGGACACAGGTGTAAACTGAGTACCCACATGAGCCACAGGGACGTTAGAAGAAACTTTTTCAGTGTCAGAGTAGTTAACAGGTGGAATGCATTATTCAGTGATGTGATGGAGGCTGACTCCATACACAGTTCCAAATGTAGATATGATAGAGCCCAGTAGGCTCAGGAACCTGTACACCAGTTGATTGACAGATGAGAGGCGGGACCAAAGAGCCAAAGCTCAACCCCCGCAAGCACAAATAGTTGAGTACACACACACATGTGACACATGTCCACATAAATGGTTCAAAAAATGGCTGTTCGAGTTTAACCCGAGCAAATGTAAAGTAATGAAGATAGGTGTAGGGAGCAGGAGCTGGGCCAGATGCACGGTACCATTTAGGAGATGACATCGTCAATCATCTGATGTACAGACTGATGGAGGGTGATGGTTGGACGATGTTGTTGAGTAAAGAGCGCTGTGTGTACGTACACACATACATACACAGACCTGCAATAGGTGTTGAGTGGGGAGCAGGAGGGTGGGTGTGGGTGGTGGGGGTGGAGCAGGAGGGCGGGTGTGGGTGGTGGGGGAAGGCCAGGAGGTGGGTGTGGGAGTGGGGTAGGCCATAGTGGTGGGTGGGTGTACTGGGTGTGGGGGTGATGGCATTACCACACACACATATCATCCGCCTTAATAGCAGCAAAACCATAGGACTGGTTTATTGTATTCATTGACGAGCCCAACTGGAAGGGGGAGAGAGAGAGAGAGAGAGAGAGAGAGAGAGAGAGAGAGAGAGAGAGAGAGAGAGAGAGAGAGAGAGAGAGAGAGAGAGAGAGAGAGAGAGAGAGAGAGAGAGAGAGAGAGAGAGAGAGAGAGGGGGGGGGGGGGGGGATGTTTACATGTAGCGTGCTTGCGAGAAAATCAGATAGACGTGAGGGAGGCGGAGCGTGGGCAGGACTAACACCCAGCACATGTGGGGGTGTAACACTGATCTTGGGGCCGCTGGCTCATGGACAAACACCTCCAAAACTCACTGCTCAGGTGTGTGTGTGTGTGTGTGTGTGTGTGTGTGTGTGTGTGTGTGTGTGTGTGTGTGTGTTTACTAGTTGTGTTTTTTGCGGGGGTTGAGCTTTGCTTTTTTTTTTTTTTTTTTCCACACCACAACACACACACACACACACCACACAACACACACACACCCAGGAAGCAGCCCGTGACAGCTGACTAACTCCCAGTACCTATTTACCTGCTACTGGTAACAGGGGCACTTAGGGTGAAAGAAACTTTGCCCATTTGTTTCTGCCTCGTGCGGGAATCGAACCCGCGCCACAGAATTACGAGTCCTGCGCGCGCTATCAACCAGGCTACGAGGCCCCAATGTGTGTGTGTGTGTGTTGTGTGTGTGTGTGGGTGTGTGTGTGTGTGTGTGTGTGTGTGTGTGGTGTGTGTACTCACCTAGTTGTGCTTGCGGGATTTGAGCTTCGGCTCTTTGGTCCCGCCTCTGAACTGTCAATCAACTGGTGCACAGGTTCCGGAGCCTAATGGGCTTTCATATCTACATTTGAAACTGTGTACGCGTCTTTCTAATGCCTCCATGTTTCTCTTATGTACTCAGTTTCCACCTGTGTCCCCTTGTGCGTGTGGCCCCTGTGTTAAATAAACTGTCTTTATCTACCCAATCAATTCCTCTGAGAATCTAACCACATGATCACCACATCTTGTATGTGGTGATCATGTCCCCTCTAACTCTTCTGTCTTCCAGTGACGTGAGGTTTAATTCCTGTAGTCTCTCCTCGTAGCTCATACCCCTCAGCTCGGGTACTAGTCTGGTGGTATACCTCTGAACCTTCTCCAATTTAGTCTTATGCTTGACGAAATATGGACTCCATGCAGGAGCTACATACTCCAGGATTAGACTGACGTAAGTGGTATACAAGGTTCTGAATGATTCTTTACACAAGATTCTAAATGCTGTTCTTATATGCCAACCTGGCATATGCCGCTGATGATATCCTCTTGATATGGGCTTCGGGGAACAGGTCTGGCGTGATATCAACCCCCAGGTCCTGGGGGTTGATATTACGCAAGACCAATCTCCCAAATGGTACCTTGTATCTGACCTCCTGCTCCCTACACCTATCTACATTTCTTTACATTTGCTCGGGTTAAACTCTAACAGCCATTTATTGGACCATTCTTTCTGTTTGTCAAGGTCATTTTGAAGCCTCATGCTGTCCTCCTCTGCCTTAATCCTATTCATAATTTTGGCATCATCAGCCAAACATTGAGAGGAATGAGTCTGTGTCCTCTGGAAGATCATTTTCGTATATCGGAAGCAGGATAGGTCCGAGAACAGAGCCCTGTGGGACTCCGCTGGTGACTTCACGCCATTCTGTGTGACTGTGCATGTGTGCGTGTGTGTTAGAAATATATGTAGCAGACATAACATAGGGAAATATAGATCGGTTAGAAAGGTGGGGTCCAAGAGCTAATAGCTCGATTCTGCAGGTACAAATAGTACAAGTAAATAGTAAATACAGATACACAGTGAAGGATACTGTAACACTTATTCAGACACACTGAAGTATTCCATACTCCTATACCCACACACTGAAGTATACCATACTCCTATACCCACACACTGAAGTATACCATACTCCTATACCCACACACTGAAGTATACCATACTCCTATACCCACACACTGAAGTATACCATACTCCTATACCCACACACTGAAGTATACCATACTCCTATACCCACACACTGAAGTATACCATACTCCTATACCCACACACTGAAGTATACCATACTCCTATACCCACACACTGAAGTATACCATACTCCTATACCCACACACTGAAGTATACCATACTCCTATACAACGTTAATCACAAAACGAGCCTAATATATACACAGTGATGCCATCACGAGCGTTGCACATATAAAAACAGAAGAAAAAGTGGGCCCTCATAATCAAATGAGTGTTTAATGAGGAGGGGTCGAGGGAGGCTGCTTCTGGAGGCGTGAGTGGAGAGATGAGGCAGCTGTCTTGTTCACCTGTCAGGTGGACTCCACGCCCTTCTGGACGACCACTGATAGGCCTCCTGTCATGCCGTCTGTCTCTCTCTGACACATTGACATACCTGCAGGCACACACACACACACACACACACACACACACACACACACACACACACACACACACACACACACACACACACACACACACACACACACACATGGTATTGTAACTTTATATATAGAAAATAACACAGAAATATATGTAATATAGAATGATGTTTAATGTCAGGTTCATAGCGCAGACAACTGGACGATGAGAGAACAGAGATGAGACCCTTGACTGGCCATAGTACTCATACTGTGTCAAGTCTGAGCCTTGTCAAGCCTTACCACTTTGCCTGTGTCAAGTGCTACCCTTGTCAAGCCCTACCACTTTGCCTGTGTCAAGTGCTACCCTTGTCAAGCCCCACCACTTTGCCTGTGTCAAGTGCTACCATTGTCAAGCCCCACCACTTTGCCTGTGTCAAGTGCTACCCTTGTCAAGCCCCACCACTTTGCCTGTGTCAAGTGCTACCCTTGTCAAGCTCCACCACTTTGCTTGTGTCAAGTGCTACCCTTGTCAAGCCTTACCACTTTGCCTGTGTCAAGTGCTACCCTTGTCAAGCCTTACCACTTTGCCTGTGTCAAGTGCTACCCTTGTCAAGCACCGTCACCTTGGCCGTGTCAAGTGACTTGAGAGAGTGGACCTCTACTTGCCTCATCGCTTCCACTGACAACGAAACTCTTGACTGGCCAGTGATGGGACTCTTGACTGCCCAGAGATGGGACTCTTGACTGGCTAGAGATGGGACTCTTGACTGGCTAGAGATGGGACTCTTGACTGGCCAGAGATAAGACTCTTGACTGGCCAGAGATGGGACTCTTAACTGCCTAGAGATGGGACTCTTGACTGGCCAGAGATGGGACTCTTGACTGGCCAGAGATGAGACTCTTGACTGGCTAGAGATGGGACTCTTGACTGGCCAGAGATAAGACTCTTGACTGGCCAGAGATGGGACTCTTGACTGGCTAGAGATGGGAATCTTGACTAGCTAGAGATGGGACTCTTGACTGCCTAGAGATGGGACTCTTGACTGGCCAGAGATAAGACTCTTGACTGGCTAGAGATGGGACTCTTGACTGGCCAGAGATGGGACTCTTGACTGGCCAGAGATAAGACTCTTGACTGGCCAGAGATGGGACTCTTGACTGGCCAGAGATGAGACTCTTGACTGGCTAGAGATGGGACTCTTGACTGGCCAGAGATGAGACTCTTGACTGGCTAGAGATGGGACTCTTGACTGGCCAGAGATGAGAATCTTGACTGGCTAGAGATGGGACTCTTGACTGGCTAGAGATGGGACTCTTGACTAGCTAGAGATGGGACTCTTGACTGCCTAGAGATGGGACTCTTGACTGGCCAGAGATAAGACTCTTGACTGGCTAGAGATGGGACTCTTGACTGGCCAGAGATGGGACTCTTGACTGGCCAGAGATTAGACTCTTGACTGGCCAGAGATGGGACTCTTGACTGGCCAGAGATGAGACTCTTGACTGGCTAGAGATGGGACTCTTGACTGGCCAGAGATGAGACTCTTGACTGGCTAGAGATGGGACTCTTGACTGGCCAGAGATGAGACTCTTGACTGGCTAGAGATGGGACTCTTGACTGGCCAGAGATGAGACTCTTGACTGGCTAGAGATGGGACTCTTGACTGGCCAGAGATGAGACTCTTGACTGGCTAGAGATGGGACTCTTGACTGGCCAGAGATGAGACTCTTGACTGGCTAGAGATGGGACTCTTGACTGGCCAGAGATAAGACTCTTGACTGGCCAGAGATGGGACTCTTGACTGGCCAGAGATGGGACTCTTGACTGGCTAGAGATGGGACTCTTGACTAGCTAGAGATGGGACTCTTGACTGGCTAGAGATGGGACTCTTGACTGGCCAGAGATGAGACTCTTGACTGGCTAGAGATGGGACTCTTGACTGGCCAGAGATAAGACTCTTGACTGGACAGAGATGGGACTCTTGACTGGCTAGAGATGGGACTCTTGACTGGCTAGAGATGGGACTCTTGACTGGCTAGAGATGGGACTCTTGACTGGCTAGAGATAAGACTCTTGACTGGCCAGAGATGGGACTCTTAACTGCCTAGAGATGGGACTCTTGACTGGCTAGAGATAAGGCTCTTAACTGCCTAGAGATACCTGGTTGATACCTGGTTGATGGGGTTCTGGGAGTTCTTCTACTCCCCAAGCCCGGCCCGAGGCCAGGCTCGACTTGTGAGAGTTTGGTCCACCAGGCTGTTGCTTGGAGCGGCCCGCAGGCCCACATACCCACCACAGCCCGGTTGGTCCGGCACTCCTTGGAGGAATAAATCTAGTTTCCTCTTGAAAATGTCCACGGTTGTTCCGGCAATATTTCTTATGCTTGCTGGGAGGACGTTGAACAACCGCGGACCTCTGATGTTTATACAGTGTTCTCTGATTGTGCCTATGGCACCTCTGCTCTTCATTGGTTCTATTCTACATTTTCTTCCATGTCGTTCACTCCAGTATGTTGTTATTTTACTGTGTAGATTTGGTACTTGGCCCTCCAGTATCTTCCAGGTGTATATTATTTGATATCTCTCTCGTCTTCTTTCTAGTGAGTACATTTGGAGGGCTTTGAGACGATCCCGACGAGAGATGGGACTCTTGACTGCCTAGAGATGGGACTCTTGACTGGCCAGAGATAAGACTCTTGACTGGCTAGAGATGGGACTCTTGACTGGCCAGAGATGGGACTCTTGACTGGCCAGAGATAAGACTCTTGACTGGCCAGAGATGGGACTCTTGACTGGCCAGAGATGAGACTCTTGACTGGCTAGAGATGGGACTCTTGACTGGCCAGAGATGAGACTCTTGACTGGCTAGAGATGGGACTCTTGACTGGCCAGAGATGAGACTCTTGACTGGCTAGAGATGGGACTCTTGACTGGCCAGAGATGAGACTCTTGACTGGCTAGAGATGGGACTCTTGACTGGCCAGAGATGAGACTCTTGACTGGCTAGAGATGGGACTCTTGACTGGCCAGAGATGAGACTCTTGACTGGCTAGAGATGGGACTCTTGACTGGCCAGAGATGGGACTCTTGACTGGCCAGAGATGAGAGTCTTGACTGGCTAGAGATGGGACTCTTGACTGGCCAGAGATGAGACTCTTGACTGGCTAGAGATGGGACTCTTGACTGGCCAGAGATGAGACTCTTGACTGGCTAGAGATGGGACTCTTGACTGGCCAGAGATGAGACTCTTGACTGGCTAGAGATGGGACTCTTGACTGGCCAGAGATGAGACTCTTGACTGGCTAGAGATGGGACTCTTGACTGGCCAGAGATGAGGCTCTTGACTGGCTAGAGATGGGACTCTTGACTGGCCAGAGATGAGACTCTTGACTGGCTAGAGATGGGACTCTTGACTGGCCAGAGATGAGACTCTTGACTGGCTAGAGATGAGACTCTTGACTGGCCAGAGATGAGACTCTTGACTGGCCAGAGATGGGACTCTTGACTGGCCAGAGATGAGACTCTTGACTGGCTAGAGATGGGACTCTTGACTGGCCAGAGATGAGACTCTTGACTGGCTAGAGATGGGACTCTTGACTGGCCAGAGATGAGACTCTTGACTGGCTAGAGATGGGACTCTTGACTGGCCAGAGATGAGACTCTTGACTGGCTAGAGATGGGACTCTTGACTGGCCAGAGATGAGACTCTTGACTGGCTAGAGATGGGACTCTTGACTGGCCAGAGATGAGACTCTTGACTGGCTAGAGATGGGACTCTTGACTGGCCAGAGATGGGACTCTTGACTGGCCAGAGATGAGAGTCTTGACTGGCTAGAGATGGGACTCTTGACTGGCCAGAGATGAGACTCTTGACTGGCTAGAGATGGGACTCTTGACTGGCCAGAGATGAGACTCTTGACTGGCTAGAGATGGGACTCTTGACTGGCCAGAGATGAGACTCTTGACTGGCTAGAGATGGGACTCTTGACTGGCCAGAGATGAGACTCTTGACTGGCTAGAGATGGGACTCTTGACTGGCCAGAGATGAGGCTCTTGACTGGCTAGAGATGGGACTCTTGACTGGCCAGAGATGAGACTCTTGACTGGCTAGAGATGGGACTCTTGACTGGCCAGAGATGAGACTCTTGACTGGCTAGAGATGAGACTCTTGACTGGCCAGAGATGAGACTCTTGACTGGCCAGAGATGGGACTCTTGACTGGCCAGAGATGAGACTCTTGACTGGCTAGAGATGGGACTCTTGACTGGCCAGAGATGAGACTCTTGACTGGCTAGAGATGGGACTCTTGACTGGCCAGAGATGAGACTCTTGACTGGGAGTACTGACCACAGACACATGCCAACAATCAGCACAATCATTCATAATCCACCTTTCTCTTTTCCGTCTTGCTCCTTCACTCTCTCTTCTTCTCTTTTCCATCCTTCCTTTTTTTTCATCCACTTCCTTTCTTTATATTTTGCTCTTTATCTATATCTTCTTCACCTCTCCCCTTTCTCACTATTCTTTCCCCTCTCTATCTTCTATCACCCCGTCTCTCTCTCTCTCTCTCTCTCTCTCTCTCTCTCTCTCTCTCTCTCTCTCTCTCTCTCTCTCTCTCTCTCTCTCTCTCTCTCTCTCTCTCTCTCTCTCATGCTGCGTCTCTCTCTGGCCCAGCCTCCCCACACTAGGCCCAAGGCAGCACTATCATCACCCCCAGTCACCCATGTCAGCCCCATCCCCCCCCCCCTTCACACTGGGGTAGGGGGGGGTAGGGGGGAGGGAGAGGCGACCCACGCCTACCTACCTACCTACGCCGGCTCCCTTACCTTCAAGACACTCGCTAACACAGACGTCATCAAATCATCAAATTCATTGCAGTACATTCAGAGTCCACCTTCTCTAAGAGGTCTTGAGAGTATCGTAGACTGGGCGGGGGACCTCTTCACTAATACCCGTCGAACTCACCCGAAGATTGCTGTGATAGTCCACTACGTCTGTTTGTTTAAAATGTAAATCACAGAGGAATAGATTGAATTTAAGAGTAATATAGTCTGTTACGAGGTTAACTCGTTCTCTGTAGACGCAGTCAAGAGAGAGATTTGGAGAGTGAAAATGAAGGTGGTGTCAGTGGGTGCAAATTGGCAGGGATTTGGTGTGATTTGCTGCCCTTATTGAAGCAAGGGAGGTGTGTGTGTGTGTGTGTGTGTGTGTGTGTGTGTGTGTGTGTGTGTGTGTGTGTGTGTGGGTGTGTGTGTGTGTGTGGGTGATGGGGCAGGATCTGTGTGCATGGAGTCTCTCTGTACATGTTGCGGGCGTGTGCGCAACTGTGTGTGGTGTGGGTGTGTGCAACTGTGTATGGTGTGGGGTGTGTGCAACTGTGTATGGTGTGGGTGTGTGCAACTGTGTATGGTGTGGGTGCAACTGTGTATGGTGTGGGTGTGTGTATAACTATGTATAATGTGGATAGTAAGTACATATACATGGTGTGTGTGTGTGAGTAATTACCTAAGTGTAGTTACAGGATGAGAGCTACGCTCGTGGTGTCCCGTCTTCCCAGCACTCTTTGTCATATAACGCTTTGAAACTACTGACGGTCTTGGCCTCCACCACCTTCTCCCCTAACTTGTTCCAACCGTCTACCACTCTGTTTGCGAAAGTGAAGTTTCTTATATTTCTTCGGCATCTGTGTTTAGCTAGTTTAAGTCTATGACCTCTTGTTCTTAAAGTTCCAGGTCTCGGGAAATCTTCCCTATCGATTTTATCAATTCCTGTTA
This sequence comes from Procambarus clarkii, assembly GCF_020424385.1. NCBI lineage: Eukaryota > Metazoa > Arthropoda > Malacostraca > Decapoda > Cambaridae > Procambarus > Procambarus clarkii. The sequence continues at coordinate 5,871,398 of NC_059580.1, read as the reverse complement.
CTATTTTGTATGTAGTGATCATATCACCTCTTTTTCTTCTGTCTTCTAGTTTTGGCATATTTAATGTCTCTAACCTCTCCTCGTAGCTCTTGCCCTTCAGTTCTGGGAGCCACTTAGTAGCATGTCTTTGCACCTTTTCCAGTTTGTTGATGTGCTTCTTAAGATATGGGCACCACACAACCGCTGCATATTCTAGCTTTGGCCTAACAAAAGTCGTGAACAATTTCTTTAGTATATCGCCATCCATGTATTTAAAAGCAATTCTGAAGTTAGAAAGCGTGGCATAGGCTCCTTGCACAATATTCTTTATGTGGTCCTCAGGTGATAGTTTTCTATCTAGAACCGCCCCTAGATCTCTTTCTTTATCAGAATTCTTTAAAGATTTCTCACATAATATATAGGTTGTGTGGGGTCTGTGTTCTCCTATTCCACATTCCATAACATGGCATTTATTAACATTAAATTCCATTTGCCAAGTGGTGCTCCATATACTTATTTTGTCCAGGTCATCTTGAAGGGCATGACAATCATCTAAGTTTCTTATCCCTCCTATTATCTTAGCATCACCAGCAAGCATGTTCATATAATTCTGTATACCAACTGGTAGATCATTTATGTAGACAATAAACATCACTGGTGCAAGAACTGAACCCTGTGGTACTCCACTTGTGACATTTCTCCAGTCTGATACATTGCCTCTGATCACTGTGTGTGTGTGTGTGTGTGCGTACATGGCGTGTAGGTGTAGTACATAATACATGATACATCTGCGTGTATACCCACTCATCTCGGCAACTGCATGAGCAACGAGTCTGCAATGCATCACTTGTGCTCTTCAACTCCGACAAATGCTTGCGGTCCATCACCACATCAGCTGTGAGTGACTAACGCATGTAACACATCACCACTGATATACACGGATCACATCACCACTCATGTGATACATCCCCACACACGGGTGTTGGGTGCGGGTGTTGGACAGCATGGGGAGCAGTGCATGAGTAACGGTATTATACCTATACCTATACAAGAGAATGTTTGTTTATTTGATTGGGTCGTTTGGTCGAGTTCGGAGGTCAGACGCCTGGGCTAGCCTCACTAAATTTTGCGGGGTGACGGGTGGTTGTTAGAGGGGTGTTATAAAGGGGGGTCGAGATCTGTTGTGTGTACTCACCTATTTGTGCTTGCGGGGGTTGAGCTCTGGCTCCTTGGTCCCGCCTCTCAACTGTCAATCAACTGGTGTACAGGTTCCTGAGCCTACTGGGCTCTATCATATCTACATTTGAAACTGTGTATGGAGTCAGCCTCCACCACATCACTGCCTAATGCATTCCATCTGTTAACTACTCTAACACTGAAAAAAGTTCTTTCTAAAATCCCTGTCGTTCATTTGGGTACTCAGTCTCCACCTGTGACCCCTTGTTCGCGTACCACCCGTGTTAAACAGTTCATTCTTATCTACCTTGTCAATTCTTCTGAGACGTTTGTAGGTACTAGGGGAGCCGGTCGGCCGAGCGGACAGCACGCTGGACTTGTGATCCTGTGGTCCTGGGTTCGATCCCAGGCGCCGGCGAGAAACAATGGGCAGAGTTTCTTTCACCCTATGTCCCTGTTACCCAGCAGTAAATAGGTACCTGGGTGTTAGTCAGCTGTCACGGGCTGCTTCCTGGGGGTGGAGGCCTGGTCGAGGACCGGGCCGCGGGGACACTAAAGCCCCGAAATCATCTCAAGATAACCTCAAGATAACTAAGGTGGAGGACTGGAATTGGAGCTCGGTTAATGTCTTGATTTATTTTAGAAGTCTGAAATGTAGTGAGGTTTTAAAATCTCAGGGATTTGGACGGGCAATAATTAATTTACAGGAGTGAACTAAGGTAGAGGACAAGAGCTGAAACTTGGATAATGTTTTTAATTTATTTTCTACGTTAGAAATATAATGGGTTTAAATTTCAGGGAACTTAGGCTGATAGTAGTGAATTTACAGGAGTAATCTAAGGCGGAGAACGAGAGCTAGAGTTCGGTAACTGTGTTGTTTTTACTTACTCAAAAGTATGTCTGCTTTAATTTTCAGGGAAATTGATTAGGTATTAACGAAGATACGAGAGGGGGTTAAGGAAGGGGGACAGGAGCTAGAACTCGGAATTGTTCGACTCTTATTTACTACATCTGAAATAGCTATGTTTTAAATCTCGAGGAAATTGATTAAATCCTAAAGAAGTTGTAATAGAAAACTAAGGCAGGGACGAGAGCTAGAGTTCGGTAACTCTATTTTCTTTTCTTACTACGTTCGAAGTATGACCGTTTTAAATTTCAGGGAAAATGATTGGTTAATAGCGAAACTACACTTATAAACGTATAGCACTGGGACTGAGAGCTAATATCTGATGAACTTTTAAAAAATATCTGCACATTAATTATATCTACAAGAACTCTTAAGAACGCAGCGAGGATTAAACTCGGACAAAATTCAGTCTTAATTCCTGTGATGCAGCTGCAACAAAATGAAACTAAAATTATCTGACCTCGAATGAGACTGAAAATATTCGACATTGAATGAGACTTTGACTAATTTTGGTCTTAAAATGGTCTCTGTCGAATTTGGGTCTTTTACTGGTCTTTGAATAATTTCGGTCTTTAACTGGAACTTTGACAAATTTTCAGCCTTCAACTGGTCTCTGAAATTATTTTGGGCTTAAACTGAACTCTGACATATTTTGGTTTTCAACTGGTCTCTGACTCATTTAGGTCTTCAACTGATCTCTGAATAATTTCGGTTTTAAACGAGTGTGACACAGCAGTAAATGGATAAAAAGTAAAAACTTACTGTCAAGATGTCTATTTTCCCTTAAAACTTCTATAACAATATTCTCTGAAAATGGTCTTTTGAAAAATTTTGGCCTTAAACTCTTAAAAAAACTTCTATGATTACATGAACTCTGAAATAACTTTGGTCTTAAACGTATGTGACAGAAAAAATATCTGCATAAAATGGGGCTCAAACGTGAGGGACTCAGCGGAAACTGGCAAAAAGTTCGCTCAAACCTGTGCTTCACAACAGTAACTGGGCTTAAAAATGCTCAGTTGTGAAATTCAGGCCCAAACGGGTGTGGCACAGCGGGAACTAGGAAAATTTTATCTGGAAACCCTGTGACTCAGAGGGCCCATCCCCCAAAAAACTAATCTTACCGCTAACACGTCATCCCTACTACTAACACCCAGGCAGCCGACCAATCCGGTAGTCTAGAAACCACCCAACTATGTATCTAGATAGCTAAGCAACTTGCCAGCAAGGCAGTCAATCAGACAGGCAGCCAGCCATACCGACTGACAGGCAACCGACAAACTACACAAACAGCCAATCAGATAGCTCAGCAAGCTAGCCAGACAGTCAGTCCAACCAGACAGCCCGTCCCGTCAGACAGCCTGCCCAGCCAGCCCAGACAGCCCGTGCAGCCAGACAACCCGCATAGCCAGACAGCCTGCACAGCCAGACAGCCCGCGCAGACAGACAGGGCGCCCAGCCAGACAGCCCGCCCAGCCAGACAGCCCGCCCAGCCAGACAGCCCGCCCAGCCAGACAGCCCGCCCAGCCAGCCACTGGAGTGAGTCATGTTATGACCCCCCCATGTAGCCTGGGTGGACCGAATCTACCTTGTGAGAGTTATTTTGCTTTCCGGACCTGATGTGAAAGGTCAGAGGAAAGATGTATAAATTAAATATATAATAAACGTCAGTGAATAATTAAACAAAAATACTAGCAGAGCTTGAGCGTCTGGTAATAAGTGACATGAAATAAGATGTCGATACTTTGGTGACGCTAGCAAGACGTCATGACCTCACTTGAGTCACAGCAGTCGTCAGAGGTGGTCGTACTTTGTTGATCTCCTGGAGGGAGGAAGAACATAGTTCCTTGTGTTAGTGGTGGAGCGAAGGCTTTGCAAGTGTGAGGAAGCTGTTGGGGACATGGCACACCATTTCTCTGTGATTTGGATAAATTAAAGGTGCCTTAGAAGTGAACGTTGGTCCCGCCTTTGTGGAACTCTAATTGTGTGCCTTCAAGAGGAAGTAGCAGGCGTTTCTGTTGTGGAGCCTACCCGGCGACTTTGTGTACTCAAGTCAGGACTAGGAGTAGCCTTGTGAAGCAGTCCTAGAGCGATTTTTGTGGGTGGCGTGTGTGAGCGCCCTATGTCATTGATTCCTTCGGTAAGCCAGTTTAATCAGTTGTTATATTAACTACCAGTGTTTGATCGTGTGCCCAGCGATCATTGTGAACATATGTATATGTAAGGTAGTGATTTTATTGAGCTAGAAAAAGTAATTCAAGTTAAGGGAACATGTTGGAGAGGGCGGACGTACGTCCGCCCTCGATGGAGGTCAAGGAGCGACTGAGGGGCAGCCCCCCCCCCACGTCGAAGCCAGGCGGAAACTCCCAGTGGAGTGTCAAGACATGTTTCCAGCTTGGATTCGTCCAGGATGGGGGAATACCCAACACAGTTGGACGGCACGGAGATGCGTCGGAGGGCGAGATTTAATACTGGTTTATAGGTTTATCACTTATGTTTTGTTAGGAAAACAGTTTTCAAATTCAAAATTCAAATGTTTATTCAGGTAAAGTACATACATACAATGGGTGATACAAATATTGATGAATTTATAGAGCTAGTACATACAATGTCTAAAGCCACTATTACGCAAAGCTTTTCGGGCAGGAATTGACATGGTAATGGGCAGGTTTGTCTGGGAGGAGTTAATGGAGGAACTTCGAGGCTGCAGAAGAAGTTAATGGAGGAACTTCGAGGCTGCAGAAGGAGTTAATGGAGGAACTTCGAGGCTGGAGAAGAAGTCAATGGAGGAACTTCGAGGCTGGAGAAGAAGTCAATGGAGGAACTTCGAGGCTGGAAAGAAGTCAATGGAGGACTTCGAGGCTGGAGAAGAAGTTAATGGAGGAACTTCGAGGCTGGAGAAGAAGTTAATGGAGGAACTTCGAGGCTGGAGAAGGAGTTAATGGAGGAACTTCGAGGCTGGAGAAGAAGTCAATGGAGGAACTTCGAGGCTGGAGAAGAAGTTAATGGAGGAACTTCGAGGCTGGAGAAGAAGTTAATGGAGGAACTTCGAGGCTGGAGAAGGAGTTAATGGAGGAACTTCGAGGCTGGAGAAGAAGTCAATGGAGGAACTTCGAGGCTGGAGAAGAAGTTAATGGAGGAACTTCGAGGCTGGAGAAGAAGTGTATGCTGAACTCTGATAGAGCAGAACTCCCTAGCGAGGAGTTGACCTCAAGCAGTGTAGGGAGGCTACTCATTTCTTCATGGAATCAGTGGAGAAGTGTCACTAAGGTTGGAGCAGGACTTCGTTGTTCAGCAGATTGGGAGAACTACAGAAGTACCTTTCCTGATATTTTGGAGGACCCAGATATACGCATTGATTAAGGAGCCTCTAGGAGCAGAACAGAGGTTCATTGTGGATACAAGATTGTATAAGGGGAGAGCTTGAATGCTTATTGGCATGTAAGCTGCAGTGTAAGGCGAGACATTGATTTCTTATGTTGAGAGATAATTATGTAGATGTTCCAGGTGTTTCAGCCCCAAGCAGAGTTTCATATACTTTTAGGGTTAAGGATACAGTATTGTTGTGGCAGGATTTCAGCCCCAAGCAGTGAGGGAGTAGTAAGTGGTAAGCCAAGAGTTGTGCAGCCACTTGATACAGATAGTTGGTGTACCAGGATATGTTTTGGAGTGCTACTGGGTTGTAACAGCTTAGAGTGTTGTATAGTAATGTTCTATTTTAAATGTTATGTACGTTTTCATTGTATATTAAATGTTTTATATGTTAGCTGGCTTTTGCTCTTGTCTTAGTGAGGTTCCCAAAAAGCAAGAGAGAGAGTAGGTCACGGCTGCGGATAGAGTGACAGTAGACATTAATTCACAAAAGGGGGGTTTAGGAGATCATTTCAAATAAGGAGAGAGTGGGGACACCCTACTCGAGCCTCCGTGACTCGAGTAGGGAGTGTACACAAGACAACGAGGCCAGTTTTGGAGCCGAGGCACTAAGTAGGTGACGGTGAACCCATCTCCAGGATCAAGAGGTGTACAGGGTGACCTCCTGGGTAAATTGCAAGCACTCCAGTGTCCATTGCTGGTCGACCGACGGTAGCGGGAGTGTGGCGGCTGAGGTCAGTTGTTTGTTCTGTCAGGGAGTGGCTGGGGACACTGTCCGCCAGTACCCAAGTAACAGGCTTGTGCAATGATCAGAGCTACCTTTTGGGGTTTAGAGATAGAGATGGATGGGGACCTTCCATAATAGGGAGAATATTTAAATGGGCAGAGAAAGAGAGAGAGAGAGAGAGAGAGAGAGAGAGAGAGAGAGAGAGAGAGAGAGAGAGAGAGAGAGAGAGAGAGAGAGAGAGAGAGAGAGAGAGAAAATCCCCCCAATCCCTCTCCCGATAGTCAGCCAGACAGCCACTGGAGTGAGTCAGCCAGACAGCCAGACAACCACTACGCCCGATCACCCAGTAATTACCACTTCATCTTCCCTCCGTTCACTCCGCCATCTTCTCTTCTCTCTCCCTCCCCTTTCCCTCCGCCCTCCCTTCTCTCCCTCCGCCCTCCCTTCTCTCCCTCCCCCAAGAGATACAAAACCTTCACGCTCCCCCCCCCCTTCTCCCCTGCAATAGATCTCAATACACCATTCAATATCCCCCATTTAACCGGGGAATTACCAAAGAATAACGTCTCTAAGGGACACTTAAACGAGGGCTTTCAGACTCCATCGCCGTGCAGCGCGAGGCTTCGGTCTGTGAGACCCCAAAGCGCCGATCGAGACGAATACATCATAAATAAGCATTATCTCGGTACGTCGGGCCAGCGGTTCGTCAAACTGGCGGCCATCATGGTGATGCTGGAGGGGTCGGGGGGGGGGGGGGCTCTGCTTCACCAGTCGTCAGTGAGGGCAGTTATACAGTCAGTCAACACACACAGTCACTTCCACACAGGTAAATATTTCATAATTGACAGAGAGGGAGAGAGGGATAGAGAGAGGGAGAGAGAGAGAGAGAGAGAGAGAGAGAGAGAGAGAGAGAGAGAGAGAGAGAGAGAGAGAGAGAGAGAGAGAGAGAGAGAGAGAGAGAGAGAGAGAGGGAGGGACACTAACAAAAATTATGTCAATTAAATGTTCCTTCAACTCAAGGCATTTACGTCCAATGGAAACAAATTAAAAGAAAATTCGCAATTGTAATAATGCTATTGTGTTCAGTTTTATGTGTATGAAGGAAATCGTGTTCATTCCCCTAGGCACTAGGAGACTCGAACACCCGACCTCCAGCACGGGTGACACTACCAACTGCGCTATTGAGTTGACAGAGCACCTTTCCTCCCCATAGAAAGGGAGAGAAGGGGTTCCACTTACTCCTTTACAACAATATGGAAGACGACTAATATGCATTGCATGGTCTGCACTTGGGAAGCTCAGTGTTGATATATGCAAGACATATTGACGTTAGCGACATCATCAAGATGCCCTTCACCACAGCCCAGTGCCAGGCAGAGACAAAACCTCGATTTCTTCACGAACAAATTCTTGGCAGTTGTGTACTTTTCCCAGATGTGATCATAATATATGTGTGGGAGAATGGTAGACCTGCAGCTGGTGGAGTGGGCTGCACCCTCCCTGATACCTGCCTCATCCCGTGTTGGTTAGGCACGTGGCACCACCAGCCACAGGGCAGCAGTCTAACTCAACAAGTATAAGAAACTGGGGCATCCGTACAATGTTTATATTTACTTATATATACATGAGTTCTTACATTCTTGTACAGCGACTAGCGAGCACAGCGTTTCGGGCAAGACCTTAATCCTAATTTTCCCCGGAATAAGACCCGCCAAATCGTTTAACAACCAGGTACCCATTCCCTGCTGGGTGAACAGAGGCTACAGTTAAAGATCAGGGCCCGGTCAGGATGCCTCTCAGGCCAGGATCTATTTGTCTCTGAAGCATCTGCTACCCTTGAACCCCTAGCCAAGATAGTCTGGGATTTCTGACAGAATTTGGTTTAGGGCGCCTGACAGCGCTTCGGATTCGTAGTCGATCCCCGGTGGAGGCGGAGACAAATGAGCAATATGTTTCTTTCACCCTGATGTCCCTGTTACCTAGCAGTAAATAGGTACCTGGGAGTTAGACAGCTGCAACAGGCTGCTTCCTGGGTGTGTGTAACAAAAAGAAGGCCTGGTCGAGGACCGGGCCGCGGGGAGACTAAGCCCCGAATTCATCTCAAGATAATCTCAATATAATCTAGAAGGCTCACTGACTCGGCAGGCCGGCGAGCATCACAGGGATTGATGGTTCATGATTTAGAGCCTTAATTAAGGTGACATCCTGCAGGGACACCTTCGGCCAGTCTCTGAACTATATGTCAGCAAGATATAGGCTTGGTAACTGGTTACTTGACAACTTGCCCATAATTAGAAGGACCAACTGCAAGACAACAAGGAACACGAAGAACAAACACCAGAACAACAGTAACATCAATAACAATAACAGTACCAACAACAACAGCAGCAACAACAACAACAACAGTACCAGCAACAACAACAACAACAGTACCAGCAACAACAACAGCAGCAACAACAACAACATCAGTACCAGCAACAACAGCAGCAACAAAAACAGCAACAACAACAACAGTACCAGCAACAACAACAATACCAACAACAACAACAACAACAGTACCAGCAACAACACTAACAGTACCAACAACAACAACAACAACAGTACCAGCAACAACAACAATACCAACAACAACAACAACAACAGTACCAGCAACAACAACAACAATACCAACAACAACAACAACAACAGTACCAGCAACAACAACAACAACAACAACAATACCAACAACAACAGTACCAGCAACAACAACAACAACAACAACAACAACAATACCAACAACAACAGTACCAGCAACAACAACAACAACAACAACAACAACAACAACAACAACAACAACAGTACCAGCAACAACAACAATACCAACAACAACAACAACAACAGTACCAGCAACAACACTAACAGTACCAACAACAACAACAACAACAGTACCAGCAACAACAACAACAACAACAACAACAACAGTACCAGCAACAACAACAACAATACCAACAACAACAACAACAACAACAATACCAACAACAACAGTACCAGCAACAACAACAACAACAACAACAACAACAACAACAGTACCAGCAACAACAACAACAATACCAACAACAACAACAACAACAGTACCAGCAACAACAACAACAATACCAACAACAACAACAACAACAGTACCAGCAACAACAACAACAACAACAACAACAGTACCAGCAACAACAACAACAGTACCAACAACAACAACAACAGTACCAGCAACAACAACAGTACCAGCAACAACAACAACAGTACCAGCAACAACAACAGTACCAGCAACAACAACAGTACCAGCAACAACAACAACAGTACCAGCAACAACAACAGTACCAGCAACAACAACAATACCAACAACAACAACAACAACAGTACCAGCAACAACAACAGTACCAGCAACAACAACAATACCAACAACAACAACAACAACAGTACCAGCAACAACAACAGTACCAGCAACAACAACAACAACAACAACAACAACAACAACAACAACAGTACCAGCAACAACAACAACAACAACAACAACAGTACCAGCAACAACAACAACAACAACAACAACAACAGTACCAGCAACAACAACAACAACAACAGTACCAGCAACAACAACAACAACAACAACAACAACAACAGTACCAGCAACAACAACAACAACAACAGTACCAGCAACAACAACAACAACAACAACAACAGTACCAGCAACAACAACAACAACAACAACAACAACAACAGTACCAGCAACAACAACAACAACAACAGTACCAACAACAACAACAACAACAGTACCAGCAACAACAACAACAGTACCAGCAACAACAACAATACCAACAACAACAACAACAACAGTACCAGCAACAACAACAACAACAACAACAACAACAACAACAACAACAGTACCAGCAACAACACTAACAGTACCAACACCAACAACAACAACAAGACCAATAAGAGAAGAGGTCCAACACCACCACCACCAGGAAGAAGAGGGAATAATTCCTTACAGACTCCTGCTGTAGAGGTCAAAGTTGCCGGTGAAGGCAGCCACCCCCCCCCCTCCCCCAAGCACACCCCAACCCCCACACACCAATCATCACCACGCTATCAAGGGAACCCCCGTCCTGATGCTGACCAATCACAATACCCTGTAACCATGCCCAACCACTTTGGCTACACGGTACAGCGCAACTTGTCCTCGAGTCAAGTCCATTCCATCCAGCGGTCGACCCCACAGACGCATTCATAAATCTTAACGTGTTGTTCACTCAAAACGGGAATTTTCTCAAATATAAATTAATATTATAAAATATTAGCATATTGTGCATATATAGACACTGGTTACGTTAGGGGTCTAGGTTCTGTTGGCGATTATATGTATTTGTAGTACGTGGGTGAAGCATTTACAGCGTTGTGGTTCGAACAAAACTCGTCAGTGAAGCACTTGTTCCGGAAGTGTTCGAACGAAATCAGTTGTGAGTCGTGTGTAAACCGTTTTCATTCATAAACAGTGAGAGGGTTTGGCGGGTGGATGGAATCACTTTTGGGTCTTTGTTTGGAGGACGGGCTGTAGAGTAACGGTCTCACTTCATGCAGGTCTGTGTTCAATCCCCGACTATCCAAGTGGTTGGCCACCCTTCCTTTCCCTCCCTCCGTCCCATCCCACCTGACCCCTTCCAAGTGCTATATAGTCGCAATGGCTTGACGCTTTCCCCCTCATAATCCTCCCCCCCCCCCTCCTGCATTGGCCCAACGGTGAAGACTACGAGATGCAAAACCGGAGGGCTGTAACTCTCAGACTAACTACCAGTTAGGGTCTAATGGCCACAACTCAAGTGATAACGTGCGATGATTGTACACGCAGACGGTAGTTGCCTCACCAACACGTCTGCCAGGGACTGTAACTACGATGGTTCATGAGTTACTGCCACGTGTTAAGGAGCAGGTCATTCAGCAACGATTAGTAGTTATAAATTGCAGTTATTACAGCGGGGGTAAGCGAGGACTACCAATATAACTGTAACTACCCACTAAGTGATGCTTTAATGATATTATTGGCCACACTCCTGACTACACAAGCCTGTATTAACCACAGACCGCGGGGCAGAAGTGATCGCTATACACCCAGGCCAGTATACAAGTAAACTCCTAGTATACCACACTAATAGTTATAATCTAGTATGTGTTGAGTGTATACTTCACAAGATATACTTCAAGACAAGTGGGGGGGGACTATATACCTAGCGAGTCAGTTGTAAGTGGTCGATATAAGTAACACTTTATGCCGGTGAAGTTAAAAGTGAAGTGTGTGATGCAGTAAAGTAGTTATGTTAAGTGTGTTGAGTGGTGGTAAGTGGCGTAAAGTGGTTATATGCTCTTTATAAGTGTTACTAACACTCGTATGTGATATATGATGATATATGAGAAGCCAACCTCAGTTAAACCATTATATAATTTAGGAATAATTATGGCAACTGGTCACATCTGGCAACTAGACACACCTGGCAACAAGACACACCTGGCAACTATACACACCTGGCAACTAGACACACCTGACAACTAGACACACCTGGCAACTAGTCACACCTGGCAACTAGACACACCTGGCAACTAGTCACACCTGGCAACTAGTCACACCTGGCAACTAGATACACCTGGCAACTAGTCACACCTGGCAACTAGACACACCTGGCAACTAGATACACCTGGCAACTAGACACACCTGGCAACTAGACACACCTGGCAACTAATCACACCTGACAACTAGACACACCTGGCAACTAGACACACCTGACAACTTGACACACCTGGCAACTAGTCACACCTGGCAACTAGACACACCTGGCAACTACACACACCTGGCAACAAGACACACCTGGCAACTACACACACCTGGCAACAAGACACACCTGGCAACTAGACACACCTGGCAACTACACACACCTGGCAACAAGACACACCTGGCAACTAGACACACCTGGCAACAAGACACACCTGGCAACTAGACATATAAAGAAAAAAGTGTTGATATTATGTATTAATAACATAAGGTCTTCAAATACCCAGTGAGACCTCGACGACCAAAGCCAGTTACTACAGAGTTCGAATCCCTCTACGGCCTCAAGACGCCTCAGGAAGAAGAAGAAGAAGAAGAACTTCGAAGAAGGGAGGAACCAGGTACATATTACGACCATCACAGACGGACAGAACCGCACTTTATTGAAATAAAGAATAAAGTTGGGTTGGTGGCCAGACGCGCTCGCGGAAGATGACGAGCGCGTACGCGTCGGGGTTGCACCTGTTCTGTGGTGTGGGAATTCTGGCGTGCGCGTGGGAAGGTGCCTACCTGGGTGCCATACCGCGGTGCCAGTGCCAGACTGCTGCGCCAAGATATGGCGAATCTGCACATTAATCAAAATAAAATTCTTTCAAATTTTATTTTAATGGAAATACGGCACTTAGCGAAGATCGAGAGGCCCGTTGACAGACACAGACAGACAGACACAGACAGACAGACAGACAGACAGACAGACAGACAGACAGACAGACAGACAGACAGACAGACAGACACAGACAGACACAGACAGACACAGACAGACACAGACAGACACAGACAGACACAGACAGACAGACAGACAGACAGACAGACAGACAGACAGACAGACAGACAGACAGACAGACAGACAGACACAGACAGACAGACAGACAGACAGACACAGACAGACACAGACAGACAGACAGACAGACAGACAGACAGACAGACAGACAGACAGACAGACAGACAGACAGATACACAGGCTTTATTCGTATGAAGCTAGTTTGAGTGTGAGAAAGAAAGTTGAGTGAAGAGTTGACTGTGACCATTACTGGTGAGCAGTAGGTGCGGGGTTAGCGTGTGGTAGCTGACTGTTCAGGTGGGCGTGACGTCATCCTAGTAAATTAGGTCAGAGTATCACAAAAGGTCACCTTGATGACCTGATCAATTGTGGAAGAACATTATTATTCACTATACATCCTACGTGACTTGGCTCAGGTCTGGCAAATGATTGGGGCGCCGGGCCTCGAATTACCCAGCTGCAATTTGGGTTTTTGTGAAGGCTAATGTTTCACGCCTTGTGTGAGGCAGCTGCTCAGCTGCTCGCGCCACACTCCTCCTTCCATCACAACCCATAAACATACTGTTATAACCAACCCTAAATCAACTTAGTAGTTAACGAGCCAGAGAATACGTCAGGCTAAGAGAGAAGGGAAGGCAAACGCTTACCCTTCGAGACGCCGTAAAAGCCGACGATAAAACTCCAGTCGCAGGGGCGGCTGGAGGGCGTTGTGAAGCAGCAACTCCACCCTGCTATAAATCTCAGGCTTTACGAGCGTCACAAGGCGTCAAACAGCATCAGTACCAAGACGTTACGGGTGGCAGGAGATAAGGAGTCCGTCTCCTGCTCCTCCCGTACTCTTGACCTCCTCCGTCATCAAGATTTATGTCTCTATCATGGCTGGTAATCGGACCATACTAGGCGTCCTCGCTCGCTGCTGCTTCTTCAAGAACTCTTCGGTCCGATGCCTGAAGGTATATTATCCACTGTACCTTCCCATTCATCTGGGCCCTAGGAGACTCGAACCGTCGACCACCGGCGGGTGAAGCCGAAGCTCTATCCGAAGCTTATTTTCCACTGTAGCCTTTGAGGCCAGCAGTCAGCGGTGATTCATACTGTGCTAAGGTACAGCAGGAGATATTTAAGAGTATTCCACGCCATGTTTCCTACTGTATAAGCTTCTGATATATATACAGAGTCATTTCTGTAATGATTTCCGCGGTGGCAATATTTCGAGGGAGAACTGAAAGTGTTATTGGTTAATACATCTGTGCTCAGGCCGGGACACATGATACATCTCACCTCCTTCTCTGGTGATCAGTATCTCCATTATACAGCATACAGTTGACACCAATGAACATGTAACCTGGAAACTGGACCTCTTTGTTCTGCTCGAACACTCTTTCATATCTTGTCTCGGTGAACTGAACACAATACTTATGGAACTCTTCCCCAAGAACATGATGGGGACCGGACCTTGTCTTCGGGGACCTCGACACCCACACCTCTCGCCCTGAAGACAACTCCTGAGGTTGGGTAGAGACCCAGCAGTAGCCAAGCCCAGTACCCAAGACAGACACAATGGCAGGAGACACTCAAAGAAACAAAGGAAGAACCCGACGATATAAACAAAGGAAGCCAAGTGCTTAAACAACTCTTATCACAAACGGACCCAAGCCCAGGCGGAGTCCAGAGGAGCCATGGAAGCACCCGAGCCAATTATAGCAAGCTGGAGGACTGGGTCAACAGTGTGTGTGTGTGTGTGTGTGTGTGTGTGTGTGTGTGTGTGTGTGTGTGTGTGTGTGTGTGTGTGTGTGTGTGTGTGTGTGTGTGTGTGTGTGTGTGTGTGTGTGTGTGTGTGTGTATCTGTGAGTGCGTGTGTGTGTGTCTGTGTGTGCGTGTGTGTGTGTCTGTGTGTGTGTGTGTGTCTGTGTGTGCGTGTGTGTGTGTGTGTGTCTGTGTGTGCGTGTGTGTGTGTCTGTGTGTGCGTATGTGTACTCACCTAGTTGTACTCACCTAGTTGTGTTTGCGGGGGTTGAGCTCTGGCTCTTTGGTCCCGCCTCTCAACCGTCAATCAACAGGTGTACAGATTCATGAGCCTATCGGGCTCTGTCATATCTACACTTGAAACTGTGTATGGAGTCAGCCTCCACCACATCACTTCCTAATGCATTCCATTTGTCAACCACTCTGACACTAAAAAAGTTCTTTCTAATATCTCTGTGGCTCATTTGGGCACTCAGTTTCCACCTGTGTCCCCTTGTGCGTGTTCCCCTTGTGTTAAATAGACTGTCTTTATCTACCCTATCAATCCCCTTCAGAATCTTGAATGTGGTGATCATGTCCCCCCTAACTCTTCTGTCTTCCAGCGAAGTGAGGTTTAATTCCCGTAGTCTCTCCTCGTAGCTCATACCTCTCAGCTCGGGTACTAGTCTGGTGGCAAACCTTTGAACCTTTTCCAGTTTAGTCTTATCCTTGACTAGATATGGACTCCATGCTGGGGCTGCATACTCCAGGATTGGCCTGACATATGTGGTATACAAGTTCTGAATGATTCTTTACACAAGTTTCTGAATGTATGTGTGTGTGTGTGTGTGTGTGTGTGCGTGTGTGTGTGTGTGTGTGTGTGTGTGTGTGTGTGTGTGTGTGTGTGTGTGTGTGTGACCGTAGCAGACACCAGTGAGACTGTCTCTCACCCTGGATCACCTTACCACTAGCTCCTTCCGGCTGGACTTAAGGATTATAATCACTTTGTTCTTGCAGGGTCAGTTCCTGTGATCTATTACTGCTAGCTGGTGGTCCGTGATGTCTTGCTCGTATCTCTTTCTTTATGTACTTTGCCTACATACTCAGGTACATGTGTATGCAGCCACTCTATGTACCCTATGTACTCTGTGTTAGACAGCTGCTACGGGCTGCTTCTTGGGGGAGGGGGTGTAACAAAAAGGCCTGGTCAAGGACCGGGCCGCGGGGACGCTAAGCCCCGAAATTATCTCAAGATAACCCTTACTATGTACCTCAAGGGGTACACAGTGTGTCAAGAGCTAGGGGGTACACAGTGTGTCAAGAGCTAGGGGGGTTACACAGTGTGTCAAGAGCTAGGGGGGGTACACAGTGTGTCAAGAGCTAGGGGGTTATCTTGAGGTTATCTTGAGATGATTTCAGGGCTTTAGTGTCCCTGCGGCCCGGTCCTCGACCAGGCCTCCACCCCTAGGAAGCAGCCCGTGACAGCTGACTAACACCCAGGTACCTATTTTACTGCTAGGTAACAGGGGCATAGGGTGAAAGAAACTCTGCCCATTGTTTCTCGCCGGCGCCTGGGATCGAACCCAGGACCACAGGATCATAAATCCAGCGTGCTGTCCGCTCGGCCGACCGGGGTACAGAGTGTGTCAAGAGCTAGGGGGTACACAGTGTGTCAAGAGCTAGGGGGGTACACAGTGTGTCAAGAGCTAGGGGGTACAGAGTGTGTCAAGAGCTAGGGGGGTACACAGTGTGTGTCAAGAGCTAGGGGTACACAGTGTATGTCAAGAGCTAGGGGTACAGTGTGTGTCAAGAGCTATGGGTACAGTGTGTGTCAAGAGCTAGGGGTACAGTGTGTGTCAAGAGCTAGGGGTACAGTGTGTGTCAAGAGCTATGGGTACAGTGTGTGTCAAGAGCTAGGGGTACAGTGTGTGTCAAGAGCTATGGGTACAGTGTGTGTCAAGAGCTAGGGGTACAGTGTGTGTCAAGAGCTAGGGGTACAGTGTGTGTCAAGAGCTAGGGGTACAGTGTGTGTCAAGAGCTAGGGGTACAGTGTGTGTCAAGAGCTATGGGTACAGTGTGTGTCAAGAGCTAGGGGTACAGTGTGTGTCAAGAGCTATGGGTACAGTGTGTGTCAAGAGCTAGGGGTACAGTGTGTGTCAAGAGCTAGGGGTACAGTGTGTGTCAAGAGCTAGGGGTACAGTGTGTGTCAAGAGCTAGGGGTACAGTGTGTGTCAAGAGCTAGGGGTACAGTGTGTGTCAAGAGCTAGGGGTACAGTGTGTGTCAAGAGCTAGGGAGGTACACAGGGACATGTGACCACTAGTCTGTGGGTTTGTACTGACACTTGCTGTTATATTCTGGTTTGTTTTGGTTTTTGTGATAAGAGTTAATCTTCGACATTTGACTAGTTCTTCTCGTTGACTTTGTTTACTTTCCTGTCCTTGTTTACATGTATGTGGTGGTGGTGGTGGGGGGGGGGGTATGTGGTAGTGAGAGGGTCACCTGCTCTTCTACCCCCCTTCTCTTCTACTCTCTGCTCTCTCCTCCAATCTTCACTCCCACCTCTCTAACCTCTCGGTCCTGTCTTCCGATTTCTCTCCCAATTCCCTTTCTTTACCACTCATTCCCCATCTTCCCGCTCCACCTTTATCCCCCTCTCCTCCCCCTTTCCTTCCCTCTCACCAACATACCCCCCTTTCCCCTCTTTTCCTTTCTTCCCCCCCTTCTCTCTCTCTCTCTCTCTCTCTCTCTCTCTCTCTCTCTCTCTCTCTCTCTCTCTCTCTCTCTCTCTCTCTCTCTCTCTCTCTCTCTCTCTCTCTCTCTGACTATCTCTCTGACTATCTCTCTGTTTCAGAAAATTTAATAATGAATTTATATTTATTGTTTTTAAGTAAAACATGAAAGCAGATGGTTAGAGGACGGAAGCGTCAGGTCTCAACAGAACATACATGTCCGATTTCATTTCAGACCATGACAGTCTCATGGGTCGTCTACAGGGGTCGGCATGTCGTAAAACCTGGCACTTGGGCCAACCCCGACTGGCCTATGACCTATACAAGTTTCCCATGTGGGAGAGAGAGAGAGAGAGAGAGAGAGAGAGAGAGAGAGAGAGAGAGAGAGAGAGAGAGAGAGAGAGAGAGAGAGAGAGAGAGAGAGAGAGAGAGAGAGAGAGAGAGAGGAGGGGGGTGCTGCTACTCCATGCAGGCACCAGTCTGCACTGCTAACACCTGCCAGCGACACCTCAAGTGTAACAAGCGCCACTTTACGAAGAGGACCACTTATGGAAGCATCAAGTACTGTGATGGGATCCAATGTTGGGAGACGATCCGTGCAGACCAAGAAATACTCAGATCTGGTCTTACACACTCACCACTCACCTTTCCTGCCCACCTTTCCTTTACCTAAACTCTACAGGTGACTTTGTGCCTTAACCACCACACTATATTACTGTGCAACACCAGGCGACTTTATAATCAATGCATCATTGACCTACTGTGAAAGTCTGGGCCAGGGAGGGGAAAGTTACAACTTTTTATTCAGTAAATCTGTATACACACTCAACCTATTGATGTGATCATTCCCGTTCACCTGGAAATTGTGTTCCTTATGCTAGGCATAAATCCCAGCACTTGCAAGCAGGTGTGTGCAAGGTGCAGGCCTCAATAGCTTGCTTATCCAGTCATCTCTCTGGTGGGACACTCTTCACTTCCTGCTATTGTAACGTAACTGTCAGCACAAACCTTATAATGGCACACCTCAACTGATGCCTCATACGGAGCGACTTTGGTGACGTCTTAGCAGTGTTGGACCCGAAGAGCTGTGTAACCTAACCAACTCACAGCTCAGTCTTCCCCCTTATTCCGTTATGAGCCAAGCATGATTCATTGCAGGAGCCTGGGATATGTTGGGTCATCATGCCACCACCTGGGATATGATGGGTCATCATACCACCACCTGGGATATGTTGGGTCACCATACCACCACCTGGGATATGATGGGTCATCATACCACCACCTGGGATATGATGGGTCATCATACCACCATCTGGGATATGTTGGGTCACCATACCACCACCTGGGATATGTTGGGTCACCATACCACCACCTGGGATATGTTGGGTCATCATACCACCACCTGGGATATGTTGGGTCATATGTTTCTTCTACACCTAGTGAGTGCAGTCTTCACTACACTGACTATCGCCGACAGATTGAGCCCAATGACCAACTGGCAGAGTCAGGCGCTGGGGGAGCAAGGACACCCGGCCAGCCAGCCCTCCACACACAGCTTGGAACAACTGAATGGCATTTTTTGTTCCATTGTGACGGGAACAGCCAAGAAAATATCTTCACCAATGCCACAGTCAATCTGCAGTACAAGCACTCCCTCGACCCAGCACCTTGTGACCAAAACGTCTGAGCCTGTCGACCAAAACATCTTCCTGATTGAGCTTCGACGCCGGGTTGACGGCTCAGGCCAAAACCAGGGCCCAGAGAAGACACAGATGGTATTTTTCGACTCGCAACAAAAAACACTTATAGTGATGAAGTTGACATGTGGAGTATGAAGTCTGACTCTTGAACGAGCATGAAGAGCCACGCGCTGAGCCTAGCAAGCAAGTTAGCCAGAGTAATTAGAGCGCTAAGGCGCATCTCCTACCTTCTATGTGTGACGGACCCCACATACAAAGGGTCTTGGGTGAACTCTTAGCAGTTTTACACACGGATAATTACCTTACCTTCACTGCACATATATCAGCTTCTTCCCCTGATCCAGTCAGAACTGACATGCCTGCAAAATATAGTTAATTGCTGCACGCCTCAGGGATATTTCAGCTCAGCATATTTGATTCTGAAGTCGTGTATAGACTCTTGCCTCCACCACACCACAACCCGTGTATGTGGAGTCTGCCTCCACCACGCCACAACCTGTGTATGTGGAGTCTGTCTCCACCACGCCACAACCCCTGTATGTGGAGTCTGCCTCCACCACGCCACAACCCGTGTATGTGGAGTCTGCCTCCACCACGCCACAACCTGTGTATGTGGAGTCTGTCTCCACCACGCCACAACCCCTGTATGTGGAGTCTGCCTCCACCACGCCACAACCCGTGTATGGAGTCTGCCTCCACCACTCCACAACCTGTGTATGGAGTCTGCCTCCACCACTCCACCACCCGTGTATGTGGAGTCTGCCTCCAGCACGCTACAACCCGTGTATGTGGAGTCTGCCTCCACCACGCCACAACCCGTGTATGTGGAGTCTGCCTCCACCACGCTACAACCCCTGTATGTGGAGTCTGTCTCCAGCACGCTACAACCCCTGTATGTGGAGTCTGCCTCCACCACGCCACAACCCCTGTATGTGGAGTCTGCCTCCACCACGCCACAACCCCTGTATGGAGTCTGCCTCCACCACTCCACAACCCCTGTATGGAGTCTGCCTCCACCACGCTCCACAACCCCTGTATGGGAGTCTGCCTCCACCACTCCACAACCCGTGTATGGAGTCTGCCTCCACCACTCCACATCCCTGGTATGGAGTCTGCCTCCACATCCCTGGTATGGAGTCACCTCCACACCCCTGTATGGAGTCTGCCTCCACCACTCCACAACCCCTGTATGGAGTCTGCCTCCACCACTCCACAACCCTGGTATGGAGTCTGCCTCCACCACTCCACATCCCTGTGTATGGAGTCTGCCTCCACCACCCACAACCCGTGTATGGGAGTCTGCCTCCACCACCACAACCCGTGTATGGAGTCTGCCTCCACCACTCCACAACCCTGTGTATGGAGTCTGCCTCCACCACTCCACAATCCACTATGGAGTCTGCCTCCACCACTCCACAATCCACTATGGAGTCTGCCTCCACCACTCCACAATCCACTATGGAGTCTGCCTCCACCACTCCACAATCCACTATGGAGTCTGCCTCCACCACTCCACAACCAACGATGGAGTCTGCCTCCACCACTCCACATCCCTGTATGGAGTCTGCCTCCACCACTCCACATCCCGTGTATGGAGTCTGCCTCCACCACTCCACATCCCTGTGTATGGAGTCTGCCTCCACCACTCCACATCCAGTGTATGGAGTCTGCCTCCACCACTCCACAACCTGTGTATGGAGTCTGCCTCCACCACTCCACATCCCCTGTATGGAGTCTGCCTCCACCACTCCACAACCCTGTGTATGGAGTCTGCCTCCACCACTCCACATCCCGTGTATGGAGTCTGCCTCCACCACTCCACATCCCTGTGTATGGAGTCTGCCTCCACCACTCCACAACCCAGTATGGAGTCTGCCTCCACCACTCCACAACCAACGATGGAGTCTGCCTCCACCACTCCACAACCTGTGTATGGAGTCTGCCTCCACCACCCACATCCCGTGTATGGAGTCTGCCTCCACCACCCACATCCCGTGTATGGAGTCTGCCTCCACCACTCCACAATACGTGTATGGAGTCTGCCTCCACCACTCCACAATACGTGTATGGAGTCTGCCTCCACCACTCCACAATACGTGTATGGAGTCTGCCTCCACCACTCCACAATACGTGTATGGAGTCTGCCTCCACCACTCCACAATACGTGTATGGAGTCTGCCTCCACCACGTGTATGGAGTCCACAACCCTGTATGGAGTCTGCCTCCACCACTCCACAACCCGTGTATGGAGTCTGCCTCCACCACTCCACAACCCGTGTATGGAGTCTGCCTCCACCACGCTACAACCTGTGTATGGAGTCTGCCTCCACCACGCCACAACCCGTGTATGTGAGTCTGCCTCCACCACATCACAACCCGTGTATGGAGTCTGCCTCCACCACTCCACCACCAGTGTATGGAGTCTGCCTCCACCACGCCACAACCCGTGTATGTGGAGTCTGTCTCCACCACGCCACAACCCGTGTATGTGGAGTCTGTCTGCACCACGACACAACCCGTGTATGTGGAGTCTGCCTCCACCATGCCACAACCCGTGTATGTGGAGTCTGCCTCCACCACGCCACAACCCGTGTATGTGGAGTCTGTCTCCACCACGCTACAACCTGTGTATGTGGAGTCTGTCTCCACCACGCCACAACCCGTGTATGTGGAGTCTCCTCCACCACATCACAACCCGTGTATGTGGAGTCTCCTCCACCACGCCACAACCCGTGTATGTGGAGTCTGCCTCCACCACGCCACAACCCGTGTATGTGGAGTCTGCCTCCACCACGACACAACCCGTGTATGTGGAGTCTGCCTCCACCACGCCACAACCCGTGTATGTGGAGTCTGCCTCCACCACACCACAACCTGTGTATGTGGAGTCTGCCTCCACCACGCCACAACCTGTGTATGTGGAGTCTGTCTCCACCACGCTACAACCCCTGTATGTGGAGTCTGCCTCCACCACTCCACCACCAGTGTATGGAGTCTGCCTCCACCACATCACAACCTGTGTATGCCTCCAGTCTGTCTCCACCACGCCACAACCACCTGTGTATGGAGTCTGCCTCCACCACTCCACCACCAGTGTATGTGAGTCTGCCTCCACCACGCCACAACCCGTGTATGGAGTCTGCCTCCACCACTCTACAACCAGTGTATGTGAGTCTGCCTCCACCACATCACAACCGTGTATGTGGAGTCTGCCTCCACCACGACACAACCCGTGTATGTGGAGTCTGTCTCCACCACGACACAACCTGTGTATGTGGAGTCTGTCTCCACCACGACACAACCTGTGTATGTGGAGTCTGTCTCCACCACGCTACAACCCGTGTATGTGGAGTCTCCTCCACCACATCACAACCCGTGTATGTGGAGTCTGCCTCCACCACATCACAACCCGTGTATGTGGACCACTGTCGTATTTACTCTCACAACCGGCATTATAAGCCTCTCCACTGAGAAACAAATATCCACGGCTGAGAAAGAGTGATGAAAAGAACAGAATACATGGACACAAAAGAACAGAATACATGGACACAAAAGAACAGAATACATGGACACAAAAGAACAGAATACATGGACACAAAAGAACAGAATACATGGACACAAAAGAACAGAATACATGGACACAAAAGAACAGAATACATGGACACATGAGTATACATAAGAACTAGTCACAGAAGATAAAAACTATATATAAACAATACAATAAAGAATATTTACCTAATTATATATTAATTATTTCACAGTTTTCCTGTGTCACAATCAAATATTTCACAGTTTTCCTGTGTCACAATCAAATATTTCACAGTTTACCTGTGTCACAATCAAATATTTCACAGTTTTCCTGTGTCACAATCAAATATTTCACAGTTTTCCTGTGTCACAATCAAATATTTCACAGTTTTCCTGTGTCACAATCAAATATTTCACAGTACCCCTGTGCGACTGTTACTATACTCACTATCGCCGTAATTTTGCGTAGCTGTCACTACCAGTGCGTTACTAAACTATTGTGTCACTGTACTTCTGTAATGTTGTGTTGGTGAGTGACCATCTGATCCCTAACGAACTATCTAGTTAACGATTTTCCTATTGTTAACGACCTCTCTACAGTTAACGACCTCCTTATAATTACCGACCTCCCTAATGTTAACAACCTCCCCATAGTTAACGACCTTCTCATAGTTAACGACCTCCAGATAGTTAACGATCTCCACATAGTTAACGACCTCTAGATAGTTAACGGCCTCCCTATTGTTAACGACCTTCCCCTATTTACCGACCTGCCAAATACCACACATGCCACCTCCCATATACTTCCCCAGCCTATTCTCCTGGTGGCAAATATTATCATGTTGCACATTCTTCCCGGTTAAACCGTCCGCGTGACGACAACTTTTCCCGCCATAAACCAGTCACACCGGCTCATTAATTTCATACATAAACAAGTACTACAGTGATACTTGTCTGGCTGGAGCCACGAGCCTCGACGTACACGTGAGGAAGAGCTTGGTCAGGCGCCTCACCGCCCTCCCAAGGTTTCAAACAAAAATTCAAAATTCAAAATTCAAATGTTTATTCAGGTAAAGTACATACGTACAAGGTGTGATACAAACATTGATGAGTTTATAGATAGAGCTAGTACATACAATGCCTAAAGCCACTATTACGGAAAGCGTTTCGGGCAGAAGAAAACCGCCAAGAAAACGGTTAATTTAGTGTTCTCTCCTGGACCAGCCAGGCTGTTGATATGTATGTGGGGTATCTACATGATATATGGCCTGTTGGACCAAGTTATCGCAGGTTGAACGCCCAGAAACTCACTCCGGGTAGATTCCAGTTATAATTCAGGTATACATTTGCTTCAGCGAGGAGGTACATAGCCTCCTCCGAGATGGACTAGGGTATATAACTTAACTCGCGTTAATGCAGCTCCTTCTTTCTATGTGTAGTCTTGACAGGCCTCTCAGATGGTGTTGACACTTGTTAGGTCGTTGTCACACTCGTCTGGCCGTTACCATAGTCGTCTGGTCGTTAACACACTCTTCTCCTTGTTGCTACACTCGCCTGGTCATTACCACACTCGTATGGTCGTTACCTCATTCGATTGCTCGTTGACATAGTGAGTTAACATGCGCTAAGCCACCAATGTCTGTGTGAGACCCGCGTTACTTCACCAAATGACAGTAACGTCTCCAGCCATTCAAAATAACGTTGCTAACCCATGTTAGGCTGGAGGAGGACCCGTTATCAACCAGCGTCCACCAGCTGACTCTCCGAACCTGCAACCAGTGTGTTGTGGTAACTATTCCCCTGATAGTTTCCTTCCTTCCTTCCTGAAGGGTCAGATGCTCCACCGGCGCCCCCTGGTTGACCTTACAACAGTTGTGTCGTAAACACAACCAGGCCCTCTACCCTCTCAACACCTGCTTCTAGCACCTGCTGCCAGCACCTGCTGCCAGCACCTGCTGCCAGCACCTGCTTCTAAACATGAACGATACGAGGCTGAGAAGCGCTGGGATGAAGGGCACTCAAAGTAGGTCTTGTGGCATCCTGACACCTGTCCCACACCCTGCCTACTCCCGTCCAACACACCTGTCCCACACCCTGCCTACCCTTGTCCACCACACCTGTCCCACATCCTGCCTACCCTCGTCCACCACACCTGTCCCACACCCTGCCCCCCCCTCCACCACACTAGTCCCACACCCTGCCTACCCCCGTCCACCACACCTGTCCCACACCTTGCCCCCGTCCACCACACCTGTTCCACACCCTGCCCCCCGTCCACCACACCTGTCCCACACCCTGCCCCCCGTCCGTCCACACCCTGCCCCCCGTCCACCACCTGTCCCACACCCTGCCCCCCGTCCACCACACCTGTCCCACACCCTGCCCCCCGTCCACCACACCTGTCCCACACCCTGCCCCCCCGTCCACCACACCTGTCCCACACCTGCCCCCCGTCCACCACACCTGTCCCACATAAACTTCACAGGTGTTATAACTCCACGACAAACATACAGAGGTACACATGTTTACAGATCTCCCGACACAAAGAGAGATGTGTACACAAGGTATCATTCCCCCAGCACTTAAACACACACAGGTTAGGTACACACGCAGCGTCAATATGCACATCCATACACTTCGGCATATGTACACTTTTCCACCAGGCGCTCTCACTCTCACTATGCACACACACACACACACACACATACACTCGTGTATACATTTAAGCT
The DNA here is from genome assembly GCF_020424385.1 of Procambarus clarkii. Classification (NCBI taxonomy): domain Eukaryota; kingdom Metazoa; phylum Arthropoda; class Malacostraca; order Decapoda; family Cambaridae; genus Procambarus; species Procambarus clarkii. Next base: position 5,846,199 of record NC_059580.1, on the reverse strand, counting down.
GCCACCGCACACCAACATACACCCCCCAACAGCACCCCTCCAATCGCCTCAGCAACTCTCCTCCCCCCATCTATACACCCCCTCAACCCATCTATACACCCCCTCAACCCATCCATACACATACCAGGCACGCATACACAAAGGGAGGAGCAATTAGCACCAGGACACACACCCCCACGACACGCATACCTTCACTCCAATGTTCACTCATCCATGCAACAAATCGTTCTTCACCTCAACTCACCCACAGTCTTCTTATCAAGTGACAATGGTCCAGGCATTACTGTCTTTGTGCTCTCGGTTATGATTATTTCGGCATATTTACGTTTTAAAAGCATTTGGATACGTGTGACTGCGTCTACAGGAACTCCCCCTTGAGAACCTTTTTCCCAAATCATTATCGATTGTGTAGGCCCTTTGAATAGGACAAAGTCAGGTCATATATTTTTAATAACCTTAATGTGTGCCACATCCAAGTTTCCAGAAGCTTATCCTGTAAGAAACATAAGAGCAAAGACAGTTATCCATCACTTGACAAAATTCTGTACTTTGTTTGGACTGCCTCGAGTTATCCAGACTGACAACGGTAGCAATTTTTGGTCTGCAGAGTTCAAACAGTTTTGTGAGAAGTACCAAATAGAACATCGTGTGTCCAGTGCTTATCATCCACAGAGTGAAGGTGCTTCAGAGAGATTTCACCAGACTATGAAGCAGATGCTACGTTCTGTTGGTGAGGACTCCAGAAGAAATTGGAATGAGGACTTACCTTTTATCTTGTTTGCAGCTCGAAATGGTTTACAGCATTCCTTGGGTTGAACTCCTTTCCAATTAGTTTTCGGACACCAAGTGAGAGTCCCAATCCAGTTGCTGAGTGAAAGGATGATAGGAAACGTTTCTCTCCCTGATGGAAGTCGTCTGTTGAGTGAGATCCAGTCCAAGTTGAAGAAGTACCAAGACGTGGCAAGCGAGCACCTGAAGAAGTCGCAGTTGAAGATGACAACACCATGACAAGACGTTCAGGGTGAAGTTGAGATGTTTTCAGCCAGGTGATCCTGTTCTTGTTGTAAAGTTCAGAGTGGAAACTGCTTTAGCTCATCATTTTGAAGGTCATTATGAAGTTGTTTGTAGACTATCTGAGTTAACTTATAAAATTAAAAGTCTGCAGGACCCTTCCAAAGTTTTGGTAGTGAACATTAATAGGTTAAATCATTTCAAGGCACCAGACCAGTGTCTTGTGTGGTACAGGACACAGTCACCCCTGAGAACCATATAACTGACGACTTGTCTAATTCTACTCTTTGTAATTCTAGTTTTGAAGAGATGATGGGACACTTGGATGAAAGTAAACAGGGAGAATTGAGTGCTTTACTACACCAGTATTGTAATCTGTTTGGAGAACTACCTACCCAGACATCTGTTTTGAGCCATGATAGCCCACAGACACCACCCCTATTAGTATGCATCCGTATAGAGTATCTCCAGAAAAGAGAGATATTATCAGGAGGGAAGTGGAGTTCCTCCTGGAAAATAGTTTAATTACACCCAAAGTTCCTGGTGTTCACCATGTTTGTTAGTTCCTAAACCGGGTGGGTGTTGGCGCTTGTGTACTGACTACAGGCGGTTAAATAAGGTAACTGTAGTAGACACTTTCCCATTGCCATTGCTTGAGGATTGTGTCGACCAGATTGGTCACTCTCAATTAATATCTAAACTACATTTGTCCAAAGGTTATCATCAAGTGCCTTTGACCAGTCGAGCCAGTGAGTATACAGCTTTTGTAACACCTGATGATTGTTTTCAGTATAACGTAATGCCTTTTGGTCTGAAAAATGTCCCAGCAACCTTCCAGAGATTAATGAATTTGTTGCTGCAGGATATTCCAAATTGCCCGCGCTTATTTAGATGACATTGTTTTGTTTAGTGATTCTTGGCAAGATCATTTACAGGGTTTAAATTTGTTGTTTGCTAAGTTGCAAGAGGCCAATCTTACCGTTAACCCAAAGAAATGTAACTTTCCCAGAGGTGCAATTGTTTATCTAGGGCAGGAGGCTGGTCAAGGTAGGCTGATGTCTCTATCTGATAAAATTAATGCCATTGTAAATTATCCTATCTTGACTAAAAAAAAATAAGTTCAGCGATTTTTAGGGATGTGTGCCTATTACCGTAGGTACTGTAAGAACTTTTCTATGGTAGCTTCACCTCTGACTGATTTGTTGCAGTAGAGAGTTAGATTTAAGTGGACGACCCAGTGTCAAGAACCCTTTGATGGTTTAAAAGGTATCTTATCTTCATTCCCAGTCCTCGCTAGTCCTGATTTTACTAAGTCTTTTATCATGTATATAGATGCTTCAGATTTGGGAGCAGGTCGACGGGAGACATTTCCCGTCACGCATGTTGCAGTCGCACCTATACTACTTCTCCAGAAAATTCTCTTGATACTGGTAATGGCTCAAGAGGGTCACCACTCACGGGCTGGGGATGCCCGTGCCAAACAATTAGGGTGGCTTAATCTTCATCAATCAATCGGGTGCAGGTGCTGTCCTACTCCAGATTGGATGTGATAATGTTGAGCATCCTGTATACTACTTTTCTAGAAAATTATCTAGTACAGTGAGAAATTACTCTGTTGTTCAGAAGGCTTATGTTCTTGTGTTAGCTTGTACAAAGTTTGAGGTATATTAACATGGGAATAAGGTTGATGTATATAATGACCATAATCCTTTAATATTTATTGACAGAATGAAAATCCATAATCAAAATTTTTTGAGGTGGTCTTTGTATCTGCAGGAACTCAATCTCCATATTCATCATATTCCTGGCAAGTTAAATGTTCTGCCTGATGCCTTGTCTAGTTATTTCCCTGAGAAAACCCTGAGTTGAAGAACAACCCTAAATTTCCTGATTTACTTGACTATATAATGATTATAATTACTTGTAAGTGCTGAGTTAATTAATTTAAAACTTGATGATGTTATATTCTTATTATATATGTTTTTATATGTTGTAGTAGTTGTTGTTGTATTTGTGCTTGCACTGTATATCTGTGCAGCATATATAGATTATTGTAATATATATGTATTATTGATGATGTGATTTTTGCTGTCCATGTCTGTAAGGATGTGTACACTGTGTCTCACATTGTACTCATTTCTTGTGAGGGAGGGAAGTTATGACCACACATACACCAGTATGATCATACTGAGGCATGCGTGGTCATAACACAGTCCCACAACAATAACTCTCCCACCACAACCTCTTCGACCACAACAATCACAACCCACCACCACAACTCCCACCACTACCCCCTCACCACCAGAACACCTGTAACCACCCCCATAAGACCCACAACCCATACAACCACAGCAATCACAACCACCCCACCACAAACACAATTCCCACCACCACCACAACCACTCTACCATCACATCCTACCCAACACAACCCCCCGCCTTCCTCCCACCTCTTCCACATTTCATTAGAAATGTGGAAGAGGTGGATTAGATTAGATTAGAGGTGTGTAGATTATTTCTACAATCACAAATAAACACGATAATATCCGACTTTCCTGTAAACAATTCAAGGAGGAAGAGTGCCACAAATTTGAGCCAGCCGGCACCTCCAAGCACCTTTCATACGCACGTTAATGAGCTTGGCACTCAGTGTTGCCCCATAAGTACGAGAGACAACACACTTACAACCTTCCAAGTAGACAACCTAAGATGCGCACTCGCTAAGATTTGTATCCCACGCTTAAACTACACCTTCGTAACTGGTGATTATCGATCTCCTTGTCACTTTTAAGTCCGAGTTGGTGGAAACACGCCATGATTTGACTATTTCCAGAGAGAGAGAGAGAGAGAGAGAGAGAGAGAGAGAGAGAGAGAGAGAGAGAGAGAGAGAGAGAGAGAGAGAGAGAGAGAGAGAGAGAGAGAGAGAGAGAGAGAGAGAGAGAGAGAGAGAGAGGAGAGGGAGGGAGGGAGAGAGAGAGAGAGAGAGAGAGAGAGAGAGAGAGAGAGGGAGGGAGAGAGAGAGAAGAGAATCTACCTTATTTATAATTAAAAGCCAGGCCTGGGACGAACCATGGGGAAACCGAGCTCACGAAGCAGCCTGTAGATAACCAACAGATAGCGGAAGGAATGTATACACAATATACTTAGCGGCCTTGAAGAGCCACATTACTGTGCGTGAGGTGACGATTTAGGACACCTGGTTATGATTGGTGGTGGTGGTAATAGTGGTGGTAATCCTGTGGGTGGTGATTAACACGATAACTGGTGATAGTTGCTGGTGATATAACTCTTCTATGGAGCCACAACAACAGTAGTTGTCCAAGTAAATGCTACGAGCCCAGAATAATATTGGCCGTAGTCCGAAAGATGTTGGCAGAGAGACGGCGTATGAAGGGGTCAGTGTTAGGGGCATTTTCAAGAGGAAACTAGATTTATTCCTCCAAGGAGTGCCGGACCAACCGGGCTGTGGTGGGTATGTGGGCCTGCGGGCCGCTCCAAGCAACAGCCTGGTGGACCAAACTCTCACAAGTCGAGCCTGGCCTCGGGCCGGGCTTGGGGAGTAGAAGAACTCCCAGAACCCCATCAACCAGGTATCAACCAGGGGGTGGCAGCCGTAGGTGGCAGCCGCAGGTGGCAGCCTGGTCCTCATACCTCACTACTTACTCTCAAATGAAAACCTGAAAGCGCACAGAGCTTCATCGTGATGGTGAGGGTAGCAGTAGTGAAGGGAGTCTGAAGGGAACATCAGAGCCTCTATTTCATGACATTTTCGTTTAAATATCCAACTTACCCCAAATTTACGGGTTATTCATGCCCGTGCCACCTCTTGGCGGGCTTAATCCCTATCAATCAATCAACTACTGTCATGTGTCACCTGGACCCCTCATTATCCTTCCATTATCTGTCAATTTATCTCACTTTATCCGGGATTTCACCTATTACAATGATTCTTTAACTTAAAAGTATCTTACCGATCATCTTCTCTATGCTAGGCCTAAAAACACCCTTGTTCTTGCTTCAGTCATGACGCAGTGCGTATACTACACCTGCTTCACGCTGCAATTGCGTACGCAAACAACTGGAACTGCAATATGAGAAGTTATTTATTGCCACATGTTTAATTATGTGTGTTTAATGTATGTGTATGTTTAATGTTTGTGTGTTTATGGTGTATAAATGTGTAAATAATTTGCATATGTAATGTTTTTATGTATAATGTATGTGTATAATGTGTTCATGATGCATGTGTGTGTATAATGTATATATGTGAATAATGTATGTATAATGTGCGCGTGTATAATGTGTGTAAAACGTACATGATCATAATGTACGAATAATGTGTGAATAATATGTGTGTATATGTGAATAATGTATAATGTATCTGAGTATACAATGTGTGTATGTAAACTGTATGTGAGTACATAATAATGCTTGCGTGTATAATGAAAGCATGATATGTGAGTATAATATATGTAGATTATTATAAGCGGGCCGCGAGTCAGTCCCACAAGTAAGGGGCCGCGAGTGTGTGAAGTACGACAGGACCTGAGCCACTGTCACTAAGGCGGGTCAAGTCTAAGACTACAGTGTCCGGGGCGTCGAGGTCCTTCCAGAGTCTCTCAAGACACGAAAGCAAATACGCTGTCTCGAGAGGAACTTGGCGGACAGTTTGGATACCTGCCAGTGTTGTAGCAGTAGCAGTGGTAGCAGCAACAGTAGCAGAAGCAGCAGCAGCAGCAGCAGCAGCAGCAGCAATATCAGCATCAGCAGCAGAAGCAGCAGTAACAGCAGCAGCAGCAGCAGAAGCAGCAGTAACAGCAGCAGCAGAAGACATGAACCACCATGGCTATCTTGAGGTTATCTTGAGATGATTTCGGGGCTTTAGTGTCCCCGCGGCCCGGTCCTCGACCAGGCCTCCACCCCCCAGGAAGCAGCCCGTGACAGCTGACTAACACCCAGGTACCTATTTACTGCTAGGTAACAGGGGCATTCAGGGTGAAAGAAACTTTGCCCATTTGTTTCTGCCTCGTGCGGGAATCGAACCCGCGCCACAGAATTACGAGTCCTGCGCGCTATCCACCAGGCTACGAGGCTACCAAACACACCTGACCCCCCCCCCCACACCTTCTACCTTCACCTCTCACCACCACCACCACCACTACCACTACCACCATCCCCAACAGCGCCTGGATGGTGCTCGCTCTCTGCCACTTTTTACGCCCCACACTCCCACTTTTTGCATTGTCTTACATGCCATAATCCAGGCTCAGGCCGCGCCCAAGCTCCTCTCACACTTTGATATTCAATTAACGCCAAGTATGAAGACAAATAAAACATTTCATTCATATATTACTTTATTATTATTATAAAAAAATATGACTAAGACTCAAAAGATTTAGTGTGAGGAAGAATGAGAACGTAACTTATTCACGCTCCAAAGATCAGTTGACTCTTTCAATCTGACTTCTTTCAATCGGACTTCATTCAATCTGACTTCTTTCAATCTTGGACCATCTGGACGGGTCCACTGTCCAGCCTAAAATTCCTGGATTTATCAACTCCGGAAAATGCTGATTACTTATGTACTCTTACTGTTTTTCAGACGACATAAATCTTCAACTACTTTGTAAAGACAAAACATTTATGCCTTTATCATTAAGTAAAAGAGGAGCACCACGAAAATATTAATAAATCAAATTTGTTTACTCTGCAAAGAAGTGAATGAAGACGAATGGACAAACTTATACACTATTTATACAGAAGCTACTAGTCACACATTTTATAAGAATTAGTACTCACACTCAAAGTAACAATTACTTCTCACACACTATGGAAGTAACAACTACTACTCACTGTCGAACTACTGTCGAACGAACACTGTCGAACGAACGAACAACTACTACTTTCCTGTCGAACAGAACACAAAGAGTAACAGTCAATCAACTAAAATTGAGTCCAAGCGCAGTTAAATGCTCTGTACCTCAAGGTACAGTCCTTGCACCACTGCTGCTCCTTATTCTCATATCAGATATAGATAAAAATACACGTCACAGCTTCGTGTCATCCTTTGCAGATGATACAAAAATTAGCATGAAAATTACTTGTGCTGAAGACATTGAAAAAACTACAAACAGACATTAACAAAGTTTTCGACTGGGCAGCAGAAAATAACATTATGTTTAACAGTGATAAATTCCAGGTACTCAGGTACGGCAAAAATGAGGATCTGAAACATAATACAGGGTACAAAACACAATCGAATCTGGCCATAGTAGGAAAACAGCATATCAAGGATTTGGGAATAATGATGTCCGATGACCTAACGTTTAGGGAACATAACCAAGCAAGTATTGCGTCAGCCAGAAAAATGATAGAATGGATTACGAGAACCTTCAAGTCCAGAGATCCCATCACAATGGTTGTACTCTTCAAATCACTTGTGTTGTCCCGTCTTGAGTACTGCTCAGCACTCACTTCCCCCTTCAGAGCAGGAGAGATTGCTGAAATTGAGGGAATACAGAGAACATATACGGCACGCATAGACGAGATAAAGTACCTAAATTATTGGGATCGTCTCAAAGCTCTCCAAATGTACTCTCTAGAAAGGAGACGAGAGATATACCAAATAATATACACGTGGAAAATACTGGAGGGACAGGTCCCAAATCTACACAGTAAAATAACAACGTACTGGAGTGAACGATATGGAAGAAAATGCAGAATAGAACCAGTGAAGAGCAGAGGTGCCATAGGCACAATCAGAGAACACTGTATAAACATCAGAGGTCCACGGTTGTTCAACGTCCTACCAGCGAGCATCAGAAATATTGCCGGAACAACCGTGGACATCTTCAAGAGAAAACTAGATTGTTTTCTTCAAGGAGTGCCGAACCAACCGGGCTGTGGTGGATATGTGGGCCTGCGGGCCGCTCCAAGCAACAACCTGGTGGACCAAACTGTCAAGTCAAGAACGCCCAAAACCCCATCAAGCAGGTATCACTGCAAGCAATAAACAAGAATGATTAGTCATATGTCAAAAGTATGTTAACAAGAATGAGTAAAGCCACGTACTAAGTAAGGAAGGATGAGTAACCTAACCTACTAAATAAAGACGAATAAGTAAAGACAATTACTAAGTAAAGAAAAATGAATAAAGTCACCCACAGCTCACAGTACAGAATAATGAATAAAGTCACCCACATCTCACAGTACAGTATAATGAATAAAGTCACCCACATCTCACAGTACAGAATAATGAATAAAGTCACCCACATCTCACAGTACAGAATAATGAATAAAGTCACCCACATCTCACAGTACAGAATAATGAATAAAGTCACCCACATCTCACAGTACAGAATAATGAATAAAGTCACCCACAGTACAGAATAATGAATAAAGTCACCCACATCTCACAGTACAGAATAATGAATAAAGTCACCCACAGCTCACAGTACAGAATAATGAATAAAGTCACCCACATCTCACAGTACAGAATAATGAATAAAGTCACCCACAGTACAGAATAATGAATAATGTCACCCACATCTCACAGTACAGAATAATGAATAAAGTCACCCACAGCTCACAGTACAGAATAATGAATAAAGTCACCCACAGCTCACAGTACAGAATAATGAATAAAGTCACCCACATCTCACAGTACAGTATAATGAATAAAGTCACCCACAGCTCACAGTAAAGAATAATGAATAAAGTCACCCACAGCTCACAGTACAGTATAATGAATAAAGTCACCCACAGCTCACAGTACAGTATAATGAATAAAGTCACCCACAGCTCACAGTACAGTATAATGAATAAAGTCACCCACATCTCACAGTACAGAAGAAAGTGGTAAGAAGAACTGCATGTAAACAAGAGTCCATTAGTCTTATCCACGAGGTAAAGGATTTGTACCAATTAACCTTTTATCTGGGTCTCCCACATGTAAACGATGGCACTTCAAGCCCTATCAGGCGCTGAGAAGAAAATTAATAGTGTAAATTAGGTGAGGAACCCCTCTAGACGGGGGCCAGGTGGCCCAGGGGGCCCCCGTCAGTCAGCAGCTGCGCTTCTCAAGCCGCCGCGACCAAAGACAAGATTAAGTCAAAGAGTAATGAGAATGGAATAACAATGTGCTCTTAATTGCCACATTCTGAAAGAGCGATCATTATGCTGCGATCTTCGTAGCACTCTTCTCGTTTTCTCACGCCATCATCAATGATGTTTTGCACCATTAAGTGTTGCTATTATGTCATTATTTGTTTAGAACACAATATGTCGTCATGGGGAGGTGATGGTGGGCACTTGTCGCCCGGGATGACGACAGGTCCGTCGCTGCCCAGGTGGCTACTGACGTGGACACCCTCGGGCAAGGTAAGCGGAGAGAGATGTCGACATTCCTAACCAGTTTAATATTTATATCATACGGACATATGCATACTGAGAGCTGAGGAATGCCTAATGACTTATGCGTAAGAAGTTTTGATGCATGGTATTCCCATTATTGGGGACAGGAAGCCTTTTTTGGTTATCGAGATCCCCCCCCCCCCTAGGGCAGGGAACATTTTGTCTCACGAAGTAACCCGTTATCTCTTAAAAATAACGTCACTTTTCGATGGTATGCGCGCTATGGCCAAAAGTGGACGTAATTTGAAATGAAATTGACTCACAAAAGTGACGTATTGTCCCGTTTTCTGTGTGAGTCGTCCGGCTTACTCGGTAAGGTTAGGAGAGGAAACTTTCAATTAACGTTTTTCATAACATTTTTAAACTTTATGAGAATTTCCTGCCCATCTAACCTATCAGAGGACGCTTAACTTACTGTTGTTGAAAAAAAAATCCCAAATTTTCATTTTTGTTTTCAAATTACGTCCACTTTCAGCCATACGGGCAAACGGCCAAAAGCGACGTTATTTTTAAGAGGACAGGTAGACGCATATTTCACTGAGCGTTGATTTCATAAGACATCAAAGTTTAGAGTAGGATAGTAATATGCTGTAAAAAAAACGTTTTACATTACAGTGACTTATAGTTAAAATCCGAGTGAGTTATTATACACTTAAATACAGTGACAATACATCTTAAATACAGTGGTAAGTGGCAAGAGCTGCAGTTTAAGATTAAATTGTATTCTGACATAACTCGAGCATTTAGCGCTGTATAGTGTGTCTTATATATGAATGGTATTGAAATAATTTCGATAGATTATGACAGGCCTATATTAACCCTAACTCCTCCTCCATACTGGAAGGAGGGATTAAGCAGCCACACTCCTGGCACCACAACAATATCCTGAATCACCAGGACAATATATGACACACAATCATCACCAGGACAATATTAGGGACACAATCATCACCAGGACAATATTAGGGACACAATCATCACCAGGACAATGTGACGGACATCACAATCATCACCAGGACAATATAAGGGACACACAATCATCACCAGGACAATATTAGGGACACAATCATCACCAGGACAATGTGACGGACATCACAATCATCACCAGGACAATATAAGGGACACACAATCATCACCAGGACAATATAAGGGACACCACAATCATCACCAGGACAATATAAGGGACACACAATCATCACCAGGACAATATAAGGGACACCACAATCATCACCAGGACAATATAAGGGACACACAATCATCACCAGGACAATATAAGGGACACCACAATCATCACCAGGACAATATAAGGGACACACAATCATCACCAGGACAATATAAGGGACACACAATCATCACCAGGACAATATAAGGGACACACAATCATCACCAGGACAATATAAGGGACACACAATCATCACCAGGACAATATAAGGGACACCACAATCATCACCAGGACAATATAAGGGACACACAATCATCACCAGGACATTATAAGGGACACACAATCATCACCAGGACATTATAAGGGACACACAATCATCACCAGGACAATATAAGGGACACACAATCATCACCAGGACAATATAAGGGACACCACAATCATCACCAGGACAATATAAGGGACACAATCATCACCAGGACAATATTAGGGACACAATCATCACCAGGACAATGTGACGGACATCACAATCATCACCAGGACAATATAAGGGACACACAATCATCACCAGGACAATATAAGGGACACCACAATCATCACCAGGACAATATAAGGGACACACAATCATCACCAGGACAATATAAGGGACACCACAATCATCACCAGGACAATATAAGGGACACACAATCATCACCAGGACAATATAAGGGACACCACAATCATCACCAGGACAATATAAGGGACACACAATCATCACCAGGACAATATAAGGGACACACAATCATCACCAGGACAATATAAGGGACACACAATCATCACCAGGACAATATAAGGGACACACAATCATCACCAGGACAATATAAGGGACACCACAATCATCACCAGGACAATATAAGGGACACACAATCATCACCAGGACATTATAAGGGACACACAATCATCACCAGGACATTATAAGGGACACACAATCATCACCAGGACAATATAAGACACACAATCATCACCAGGACAATATAAGGGACACCACAATCATCACCAGGACAATATAAGGGACACACAATCATCACCAGGACATTATAAGGGACACACAATCATCACCAGGACAATATAAGGGACACACAATCATCACCAGGACAATATAAGGGACACCACAATCATCACCAGGACAATATAAGGGACACACAATCATCACCAGGACATTATAAGGGACACACAATCATCACCAGGACATTATAAGGGACACACAATCATCACCAGGACAATATAAGGGACACCACAATCATCACCAGGACAATATAAGGGACACAATCATCACCAGGACAATATAAGGGACACAATCATCACCAGGACAATATAAGGGACACCACAATCATCACCAGGACAATATAAGGGACACCACAATCATCACCAGGACAATATAAGGGACACACAATCACCAGGACAATATAAGGGACACCACAATCATCACCAGGACAATATAAGGGACACAATCATCACCAGTGATCGAAGGAGGCAACAATCACCTGGGCCCACATTCCAAAGCTGACCCTGAGGGAAGATATGTTTCGTTAAACAACCATTAACTGAAGTTAAGACAGCAATTACCTGACTCTATACTCCCCCTAACTCTCACTGATTAATGACTACTCATTCCCAAGAATGCGTGCGGTGGGCGTGAGCTCAACTCACGCTTAAATGTGTATATTTTTGCATGTAATCATAGTATACTCACCTAATTGTGCTAGCGGGGGTTGAGCTCTGGCTCTTTGGTCCCGCCTCTCAACCGTCAATCAACAGGTGTACAGATTCCTGAAATACTTGTGGCCTTTATGTTGTGTGTATAGTTCAGAAGATGTCGTGTTGCTGACGAAATGAAATAAAATAGAAAGACATAAGCGATGTGGTGTTTCTTCTCTCTCTACACGGTAGGTGTGGTAACACACTTAAAAAATCCATAAGAAAATTAACAATTGTATAATGATGTGTTTATTTCACTGTATATTGATAAAAACTTCTCTCATTTTATATATATATATATATATATATATATATATATATATATATATATATATATATATATATATATATATATATATATATATACATATAGACTAGAAATAAAAATGAATTTTGGAGAATTGATTTTTGAATTACCACCAACAGTGAAAAGAAATGTACGAAAGATTGAGAAAATTCGTGTTAGAATTATTAATCTTACTTTTTCGGTCATATTTAATAATATATATCTACAGGAAAGACTGCTACCAAAAATATATATATATATATATATATATATATATATATATATATATATATATATATATATATATATATATATATATATAGTGTGTGTGTGTGTGTGTGTGTGTGTGTGTGTGTGTGTTTACTAGTTGTGTTTTTGCGGGGGTTGAGCTTTGCTCTTTCGGCCCGCCTCTCAACTGTCAATCAACTGCTTACTAACTATTTTTTTTTTTTTTTTCCACACCACACACACACCCCCCCCAGGAAGCAGCCCGTGACAGCTGACTAACTCCCAGGTACCTATTTACTGCTAGGTAACAGGGGCACTTAGGGTGAAAGAAACTTTGCCTATTTGTTTCTGCCTCGTGCGGGAATCGAACCCGCGCCACAGAATTACGAGTCCTGCGCGCTATCCACCAGGCTACGAGGCCCCTTAGGTACGTAGGAGGTACGACACACACACACACACATTGTGAACTGCAATTCGTACTTTACAGTACAGATTATCAATATATTTAAAAAAAAATGGAGGCCTGGTCGAGGTACGGGTCGCGGGGACACTAAGCCCCGAAATCATCTCAAGATAACCTCAAGAAGTCTTAATTAGACTTCCTGAGTTATCACCTCAACTTATTTACCGTCATAATTTAATGTCAGTGGCCAAGCAGGCCACGGCCTAGTGCCCGCCAGCACCAAGGGAGGGGCCCACCAGGACTCTATACCATAAAAATGGCCAAATATCAAATATGTCCACACTGACCGGTGGCCCATATAGCTATTGTGGCCCAGGGACACCAAAAAAATGTTAGATCCGGCCCTGGTTAGTGACACCTAAATTTTGAAGTGTGAAGGGTGCCATGATGGAGCCTAGAGGCACTCCTCCAGTGCCTGTCCTCCACCCAGATGACCCTCCAGTTTCCTTGTGTGACCTCTCGTAGGCAGAACGCGTGCAGGAATGACGGATAAGAGAATATAATCAGTGCTGATAAGAGGAGTTAGCGAATGGCACCTGGATATCTATGAATTACCGATGATAGGGACGGGGGAGGGGACTGGGAAGGGCGGGAGGGAGTGGGAGGGACAAGGAGAGGACCTGCGAGTGACAGGTGGCCGTTGGAGACCAGTAGCCGGCTCATGGTCACCGGATGTTGACCTGGCCCACTAAGGCCGCTGGAGGAAGATAAGAACCGGGGCGCACCCTGGTGACTGACTCCTGAGGCATGTCCCCGGCTCCTCCCGGGAGCCGTCCTGGCCTGCCTCACACACTCACCCTGCTGCCTGCACGCTGCGCTCATGAGTAATGCTGCGCTCCTCGTGAGTGATGCTGTGCTGCTCAGCAACTTGTGGGATGCTAATTCCGTCTTCATTGTGAGGGTCGGACGAGAGTTACGCCGACACAGGAGTGGCGACGTAATTCTCGTATTATCTCTGGTGTGTATAAGTCATCTACCACTCTCTCTCACAGTTCCGAACTCACATCCTGTTCGAGGTGTGTCCTGCCAGTCATGTCACCCATAACTGGACCAGTCACAGAACATATAGATCAAGTAATTCTCAATGGACCAAACAGCTGCAACTCATCCAACAAATTGTCAATAAGGTAAACTAAAAAATGACTACAGCTTTGGATTTTGTAAGAGCAACGTTCAATGTAAACTTGAAGCTGGTGTACGTGGACTTTGGCTCAACGTTGAAGAAATTAAACCTGTATTGAGCCCAGCAACGGGTCCAGGCCCCGAGTGTGTGATGCTTGAGTGAACAAGCACTGGCCACACTCACGGGATATGTGGCTACACTCCTCATTCTCGCACGCACACACACACACACACACAGGGAGCCGGTGGCCGAGCGGACAGCACGCTGGACACGTGATCCTGTGGTCCCGGGTTCGATCCCGGGCGCCGGCGAGAAACGATGGGCAGAGTATCTCTCACCCTATGCCCCTGTTACCTAGCAGTAAAGAGGTACCAGGGAGTTAGTCAGCTGTCACGGGCAGCTTCCTGGTGTGTGTGTGTGTGTGTGTGTGTGTGTGTGTGTGTGTGTGTGTGTGTGTGTGTGTGTTTACTAGTTGTGTTTTTACGGGGGTTGAGCTTTGCTCTTTCGGCCCGCCTCTCAACTGTCAATCAACTGTTTACTAACTACTTTTTTTTTTTTTTTTTTTTTTTTTTTTTTTTTTTTTTTTTCCCCCACCACCACACACACACACACACACCCCAGGAAGCAGCCCGTGACAGCTGACTAACTCCCAGGTACCTATTTACTGCTAGGTAACAGGGGCACTTAGGGTGAAAGAAACTTTGCCCATTTGTTTCTGCCTCGTGCGGGAATCGAACCCGCGCCACAGAATTACGAGTCCTGCGCGCTATCCACCAGGCTACGAGGCCCTGTGTGTGTGTGTGTGTGTGTGTGTGTGTGTGTGTGGTGGTTAAAAAAAAAGTAGTAGTAGTAGTAGAAGCAGTTGATTGACAGTTGAGAGGCGGGCTGAAAGAGCAAAGTTCAACCCCCGCAAATACAACTAAGTGAATACAACTAGGTGAATACACAGACACACACACGACGCCAAAATTATGAGAAGGATTAAGACAGAGGAGGACAGCGTGAGGTTTCAAAAAAACCTGGACAAGCTGCAGGAATGGTCGAACAAATGGTTGTTAGAGTTTAACCCAAGCAAATGTAATGTAATGAAGATAGGTGTAGGGAGCAGGAGACCAGGTACAAGGTATCATTTGGGAGATGAAATACTTTAAGAGTCAGAGAGAGAGAAAGACCTGGGGGTTGATATCGTGCCAGACCTGTCCCCTGAAGCCCATATCAAGAGGATAACATCAGCGGCATATGCCAGGCTGGCCAACATAAGAACGGCATTTAGAAACTTGTGTAAGGAATCATTCAGAACTTTGTATACCACATATGTCAGACCAATCCTGGAGTATGCGGCTCCAGCATGGAGTCCATATCTAGTCAAGCATAAGACTAAACTGGAAAAGGTTCAAATGTTTGCGACCAGACTAGTACCCGAACTGAGGGGGTATGAACTACGAGGAGAGATTACGGGAATTAAACCTCACGTGACTGGGAGACAGAAGAGTTAGAGGGGACATGATCACCAGATACAAAATTCTCAGGGGAAATTGACAGGGTAGACAAGGATGGATTATTTAACACGGTGGTACCGAACAAGGGGACACAGGTGGAAGCTGTGTACCCAAATGAGCCACAGAGACATTAGAAAGAACTTTTTCAGTGTCAGAGTAGTTAGTAAATGGAATGCATTAGGCAGTGATGTGGTGGAGGCTGACTCCATACACAGCTTCAAATGTAGATATGAGCCCAGTAGGCTCAGGAATCTGTACACCTGTTGATTGACAGTTGAGAGGCGGGACCAAAGAGCCAGAGCTCAACCCCCGCAAGCACAACTAAGTAAGTACAGGCGCGCGTGTGTGTGTACACAAGCACCAATATACAAGCACACACACCTATGAAGGTTACAACAGTTCTAGGAAACACGATGACACAACTGTGAAATAATTCGAAAACAGGGGCCTGACAGCTGAGTGGACAGCGCTCGGTATTCGTAGTCCTAAAGTTCCGGGTTCGATCCCCGGTGGAGGCGGAAACAAATGGGCGTTCAAATGGAGTTTTTTTTAACCCTGATGCTCTGTTCACCTAGCAGTAAATAGGTACCTGAGAGTTAAACAGTTGCTACGGGCTGCTTCCTGGGGGTGTGTAAGAAAAAGGAGGCCTGGTCGAGGACCGGGCCGCGGGGACGCTAAGCCCCGAAATCATCTGAAGATAACCTCAAGATAACTTCAAGATGACAGCTACCTCTTATACAACAACTCTCCTTAACCCAAAGTACCAGCTGTGACGTCCACACCTGCTCCCTCACTGACCAGCTGTAACATCCACACCTGCTCCCTCACACACCAGCTGTGACGCCCCACACCTGCTCCCTCACACACCAGCTGTGACGCCCCACACCTGCTCCCTCACTGACCAGCTGTGACGCCCACACCTGCTTCCTCACACACCAGCTGTGACGCCCCATACCTGCTCCCTCACTGACCAGCTGTGACGCTCACACCTGCTTCCTCACACACCAGCTGTGACGCCCCACACCTGCTCCCTCACTGACCAGCTGTGACGCCCCACACCTGCTCCCTCACTGACCAGCTGTGACGCCCCACACCTACTCCCTCACTGACCAGCTGTGACGCCCCACACCTGCTCCCTCACTGACCAGCTGTGATGCCCCACACCTGCTCCCTCACTGACCCAGTGAAAAGATGAAACTCGTTCCACCTGTGAGATGATTAATTGCCTGTTAACCCCCTCTGCCTCCCCCCCCCATCACCTACGCTTCCCAGCTTGACACTAAGGAACCAATTTCCCAGAAACTGATCAATCTCTGTATTTGTAGAACACGTAAACATACATTTTTTTGTCTCTCTAGGTGATAACGTTTGGGTCACTTCAAGCAGCGGCTTCAGAATAACATTACTTTCATATACATTTGTATTTTAATCTGTCCGTCTGATCTTAAACTCTGTGTTATTTATGTATTAAACAATGCTCTCAGAATATCTTATTAAGTACTTGATGGGGTGTCCGGTCTTTCTCTCTCTCTCATTCTCTTTCTCTCTCTCTTTCTCTCTCTCTCTCTCTCACTCTCTCATAATATGTAACATACGCAAACACCAACACAATTTTTTTTTATATATATTAGTCCTTTGATACAACATCGTAACAACAATTTCGTTACGATATATTTGTAACGAACAGCTGAAATTTTTGTTGAAAACACTCTGTGGAAAACGAAACCACGATTTCAGATTTCATAAGAGCCATTGTCTGTCACAATAGGAGCCAGAGAGTATAGACTCCTCATCTCAATGTTTGCCAACGATGCTAAAATTAGGAGAAAGATTAACGTTATGTATCAATGCGAAAATCGCTAGGAACCATGAGGAGGATTCGAACCTATGCTCTGGGTACTCCCAAGCATACGCCTTAGACCACTACACCACGATATGCCCAAATGTAGTGAAACCTGGGACTCAATTGAATCCTCTAGGGTTTCTGAGGCTTCCACTGAAGCTTAACCAGGGTTTCCCACAAGCCCAATGCACTCTGTCTTGTTGTCAAGGAATTCTACCTTCTACTAGTAGGCGTAGAATTCCTTCAACCATGAATCCTTCTCATGGCGCCTACTGATTGGATGTCCAATTGAATAAGAGAGGAATGAGAGGAAACATGGGGGGGGGGAGGTTATGGGGGGGTTATGGGGGGGACTAGAGCAGCCAGCAAGACGACCTGGTCTTCACACTGAACGAGTTGGACACTGATAGTCCATATAAGATGCCCCCGTAAGGACATGAAGGGTGTGGGTGTGTGTGTGTGGGTGGGTGTGTGTGTGTGTGTGTGTGTGTGTGTGTGTGGGTGTGTGTGTGTGGGTGTGTGGGTGTGTGTGTGTGTGTGTGTGGGTGTGTGGGTGTGTGTGTGTGTGTGGTGTGTGTGGTGGGTGTGTGTGTGGGTGTGTGTGTGGGTGTGTGGGTGTGTATGTGTGTGTGTGTGTGTGGGTGTGTGGGTGTGGGTGTGTGTGTGTGGGTGTGTGGCAGAGCAGCATTCCGTAGGTTCAAGCCAAGTACCGGAAGGTCAGAAATTCCTAGAGAAAATACCATGGGAAGTGGAACTCTGGTAAACACCACACTAGATATGATGTATAACGTAGTAAGGAGCCGACGGACGACTCAAGACGACCAATAATGACCTAAAGTATTTATTTCTTATTGGTCGTCTTTAGATATGTCCCTTTATATATATATTAAAGGGGTTCCACCTCTGGTTGATTATAGGGACCCTCATGCCTCGAGGAAGATGGTATGCAGCACCCGGAGGAGCCGTGTGCGGACCACGAAGGAAGAATTGAAACAGGAATTTCCTTAATATATATATATATATATATATATATATATATATATATATATATATATATATATATATATATATATATATATATATATATATATATATATATATAATACAAGAAAAGAATGTAGTTGTTGCATAAAACTAGGTGAGTACATACAGATGAGTACATAGAGGTGAGTACACACTACCATCTCCCCAACATCCCTGACAGTATGGAGCAACACATCTATGTTACTACACACTTGCACGCCAAGAAGGGCAGCATCACGCGCTAAATAACAGAGCCAGTCACATTCATTAACGCCAGGAGATACTGTGACAGGAGATTAAAGCATTTCTTGCTAAGTGGAAAGGATTATCAACATGCATTTCATCCTTGGCACGTACAGGCTATAGCTGCCTCTCGCTCTAATCAAACGGAGAGCGATAACGTCGTAAGGGAAGGCAAGTTGACTACGACATCGTCGTAACTTAAGGCAAGCTCCTAGACACATGCACTTTATTCTACATATAATCTTGTTCATTGGCGATTCTTAGCTTATCAACTAAATCGCAAGATCCCTATTGATTATTCTGGTATAACCTGAATGTGCAGTATAATGTAGCCATGTTCCCCTTGACACACGGCCCTGCTACAAGTGGCTCTTATCACCCTGTATCAGCCGCAAGATTTATTTCCTCCGGCCACTGACAACACTTGTAGAAGCACTACAAAAGGGTGTTGGTGCGTCTACCAGACAGTATGAGCACCCAAATGGGCGTCGACTGCGTCTACCAGACAGTACAAACACCCAAATGGGCGTCGACTGCGTCTACCAGACAGTACAAACACCCAAATGGGCGTCGAATGCGTCTACCAGACAGTACAAACACCCAAATGGGCGTCGAATGCGTCTGCCAGACAGTATAAACACCCAAATGGGCGTCGAATGCGTCTACCGGACAATTCAAGCCGTCAAAAGGGCGACGCCTGCGTCTACCAGAAAGAGAGGGGGCTACAAGCAGCCAGAAGCGCCTAACGTGTAGCTACCAGACAGACGGTAGAGAGAGGGGTGGGAGGAGGGGTGAAGAGTGAAGGAAGAGAAAGGGGGTCGACATTAGTCTGTTAACTAACCAGTGACACCGTAACATCGTTGTGACTGATGCCTAAGAACGAAACTCATCAATAATAAATACCCGTCCTCGGTGGCGCAGTGGTAGCACACTCAAACCACGCTTCGCGAACGATTTGGCCCGGGTTCGAATCCTGGCCGGGAAGGATTGACTAGGCGCCAATCCTTAACTGTACGCCTGGTTGGGTACCTGGTTGTTAAACTATTGGTGGGTCTTATTCCAGGGAAACTAACGGGTAAGTCTTACCACGAGCTAAGGCAAGGGAAAGCTCTTGGCCTGCTAATAGAAGTCAGTAGTCGTCTGTTCCTGTACCCAGGAACCCAGGGAGCCGGTCGGCCGAGCGGACAGCACGCTGGACTTGTGATCCTGTGGTCCTGGGTTCGATCCCAGGCGCCGGCGAGAAACAATGGGCAGAGTTTCTTTCACCCTATGCCCCTGTTACCTAGCAGTAAAATAGGTACCTGGGTGTTAGTCAGCTGTCACGGGCTGCTTCCTGGGGGTGGAGGCCTGGTCGAGGACCGGGCCGCGGGGACACTAAAAAAAGCCCCGAAATCATCTCAAGATAACCCACCTGGAAAACAAAATGGTGTGCCCTCCACCACTCCAACAGCCAGGCGCAAGAACACATGTCCATCACCAAGACAGTGCATCACTGTACGAGCCAGCGAACACAAGCTGCCAACGGCACCAGGCACTGCCACCCGATGCAGTGCCAACACCAACACCAGCTCCGGGAACATAACCAGGGAAGAACCACCTTTGTGATCTCCCTGGACTTACTTTTATCTCCCTGGACTTACTTTTATCTCCCTGGACTTACTTTTATCTCCCTGGACTTACTTTTATCTCCCTGGACTTACTTTTATCTCCCTGGACTTACTTTTCACAAGAACATACAAACAATCTGGCAAGAGATCCGAAGGATTTAATCCCCTGAATGGAACTTTCGCTTTGATGTCCAAAGAGCTTGGAAAGGACCAACAGTAACCTGAATGGAACGCCTCACGAGAAAGTATAGGCCTTGAAGGGTCTTATAGATACCCCGAGGCATCGTTAGCCACCTCTCTACCACCCTCGTTGCCAGACTCTCCCCAGACACCAGCAGGGAATTATTTAATCAAATCAGCTTGAAAACTTTATTCATACAAGGTTGTACATTTACAACTGGAACTGGTTACTTAAAGTTACAGTACATTTATTATATCAAAGTCACTGTAATACGTAGACATTATCATTACCAATCCTTCCTCCGAATAGACAGTACGTTTTAATAGTAAATGTAATAAGTACATTCCTGACTCTTTGCATAGTACATAAATACACTTAATTGTGCTGTTACATTTACCTCCTCATTTCCTGTTAATACACTCAAAATATTTAGGTAGAAGTTTTCGTGTTCAATTCTATATACACAAGTTTTAAATATAAAGAATTTCTTTTTCAGTTTTATTAAACAATAGAGATTTTATACAAAACTTGAAAATATCCTGAGTTATCCTGAAATATCCTGAGTCTCCCTACACTGTGCAACGTGTGGGTCGTCCACGACTCTCCCAGCACAGTGCAGGGAACAATCCCTCCCCCCCCCCCCCAGCAATCCCCCACCACCACACATTACACAGCCACCTCAGGGAACAATCCCCCTCCCTTCCCCAAATTCCTAACTGTAGGGAATGTGTACGTAAAAACAGATGGAACGCTCGCCCACCCTACAACCATTCAGACAATCCATAGCCTCACACACGTAACAAAACCATCTTATATAAGTAACAATGTACTAGAGAAAGGAACACTTCATCATAGCCACCTGCCACATCCCCGGACAAAAACATCGTCCCTTGCATATGCTTTACTACATAGAAGAGTTGCGAATGATTTATCAGGCCGACCATCGACAAGGGAACCCTCACAAAAAAGAGGTATTTAGCACGATAGTCATCTGGCCTGTGGGCGCCGGGAGACGCATTATGCCAAGTACCTTACTACCTCTAACACCCGTACAATGTGACTCTCCTTCATGATATGGGCGCCCTTTTGTTCTCCCCGGGTCAACCAGTTTATTGTGACCTCTGCAATGTTCAGTCTCGCTTCGTGGATAGGGTCGTTTGGTATAGGAGGCTCATAGACGCTGGACACCAGAAACACAGATAGTCAAAGACTGACTAACAGGAAGAAGAAAAAAAGTTACTATATTCCTCTAAAGTGTCATTTGCTAACACATCTTTCATGCCATACTCTGACCTTTAGCCGGGATACAGTTGTAACTAAAACCAGATCAACACAACACGTGCCGTTCGGAGTGAGAGAATACTCACTGAGGCTGTAGTCACTGTGCCAAGAGTCTCTCATCAAGTACATCTATGATGATTATCTCTGTAGGCAACTTCCAGCAGCTGATAAGGATCTAATAAATATGTAAGTGCTAATAGTTGTTTCACAGAGAAGTGCTGGAGGTGATGGTATCAACCTGGGTACTGGGTGTTGTCTGGTAGATGATATCAACGTGGGTACTGGGTGTTGTCTGGTAGATGACATCAGCCTGGGTACTGGGAGTTGTCTGGTAGATGACATCAGCCTGGGTACTGGGTGTTGTCTGGTAGATGATATCAACCTGAGTGTTGTCTGGTAGATGATATCAACCTGAGTGTTGTCTGGTAGATGATATCAACCTGGGTACTGAGCGTTGTTAAGGGAGTGTATCAACTTAGTTTCTGGGTGTTGTCTGATAAATGATATCGGTCTGGGTACTGGGTATCGCCGAGGTACCGTATTATTAGCCTGGCTATTGTAATACCCGGCATTACAATGGTGGCAGCGGTGGGATACGTGGGCGAGAAGCCATTACTTGTTTTCAAAACATCTTGATGACTCTCATGATGCTTTAGCCTGTTGCATTATTGAATGTCTTAATTAAATTGTTACAGATACAAGGACACTAAGGGATCCGATCAAATGCTGGTCTATTGCAGGGGTGTGTGGGTGATGGTGTGGGGGTGATGGTGTGTGGGTGATGGTGTGGGGGTGATGGTGTGTGGGTGATGGTGTGGGGGTACAGTGGTTGCAATTCCCCTACGCTTGACAACACCTATTACTTCTTATGCAGGCGATGAGTCACAAATAACGTGGCTGAAGTATGTTGACCAGACCACACACTAGAAGTTGAAGGGACGACGACGTTTCGGTCCGTCCTAGACCATTCTCAAGTCGATTGTGACTTGAGAATGGTCCAGGACGGACCGAAACGTCGTCGTCCTATTACTCCTCTTCCATACAATACCCAGTAAAGAGCTTGATACCTTTCATTGACAACACCCAGTATACAGACTGATACCTGTTCCTAACAATACCCAGTACTCAGTATGCAACCCACAACAGTCGCCTAACTCCTTGGTACCTATTTACTGTTAAGTAAACAGAGGCACAAGTTGTAAATAAATGTGGCCAAGCGTCTCGTCCTGTCCGGTATTCGAACCCTGGACCAGTCAGCGTTGAGCCTATTACAAATTACAAAAAATGTGATAAATACAAGAAACATAGAAGTTGCCTGAGAGTGTATATATAGTAAACACACATGCTTACACACGCAAACATACAAATACACAAATGCACAAACACACAAATATAGAAATACACAAACATACATGCTTGTACATAGAAATACACCAACACCCATACCTGAACAAGAAACACACACACATACATACCTATACATGCAACATACAAACATACATGGGAAGCAACAACAACAACAACAACACTGGCATATAAACAGCATACTACCAGAACAGGGACCTGACGATGGCCACCAGCATCAGCAGCAACAGCATCAGCATCATCACCATCAGCAGCAGAGCAAGATATGCAGGAGGAGGGCGCGTGGCGTCGTGACCACACTGCTGAGGTTCCCGACACCTGTGGGAGGGTGGAGCAGGCTCCGTGGCCCCACAGCTCGTCCTTCACACACCGTCAGCACCTCTGTCACCACCAGGTATGCTGCCAGCATCCTCCTCTCTCAAGGAGCACTCGTCGCCACCCATTTGTAATGGGGCCATGCGTGGCCAGCGCACGAGGTATGCAGGTGATGCCATCAACGCCGCCCTGCGCGCAGTTCCCAGGTGTGTCAGCCATGCGCACAGCTCCCAGGGGTGTCAACCATGCGCACAGCTCCCAGGAGTGTGAGCCATGCGCACAGCTCCCAGGTGTGTCAACCATGTGCATAGCTCCCAGGTTAATACCTGCTTGATGGGGTTCTGGGAGTTCTTCTACTCCCCAAGCCCGGCCCGAGGCCAGACTTGACTTGTGAGAGTTTGGTCCAGCAGGCTGTTGCTTGGAGCGGCCCGCAGGCCCACATACCCACCACAGCCCGGTTGGTCCGGCACTCCTTGAAGGAAACAATCTAGTTTCCTCTTGAAGATGTCCACGGTTGTTCCTGTAATATTTCTGATGCTCGCTGGTAGGACGTTGAACAACCGTGGACCTCTGATGTTCATACAGTGCTCTCTGATTGTGCCCATGGCACCTCTGCTCTTCACTGGTTCTATTCTGCATTTTCTTCCATGTCGTTCACTCCAGTACGTTGTTATTTTACTGTGCAGATTTGGGACCTGTCCATCCAGTATTTTCCATGTGTATATTATTTGGTATCTCTCTCGTCTCCTTTCTAGTGAGTACATTTGGAGAGCTTTGAGACGATCCCAATAATTTAGGTACTTTATCTTGTCTATGCGTGCCGTATATGTTCTCTGTATTCCCTCAATTTCAGCAATCTCTCCTGCTCTGAAGGGGGAAGTGAGTACTGAGCAGTACTCAAGACGGGACACCACAAGTGATTTGAAGAGTACAACCATTGTGATGGGATCTCTGGACTTGAAGGTTATCGTAATCCATTCTGTCATTTTTCTGGCTGTCGCAATATTTGCTTGGTTGTGCTCCCTAAACGTTAGGTCGTCGGACATCATTATTCCCAAATCCTTGACATGCTGTTTTCCTACTATGGGCAGATTCGATTGTGTTTTGTACCCTGTATTATGTTTAAGATCCTCATTTTTGCCGTATCTGAGTACCTGGAATTTATCACCATTAAACATCATATTAAGATATTAACAGATATTAACTTTGTTAATTAATATTAACTACAAAATATTAACCGCTCGGCCGACCGGCTCCAGTTCCATATTCATTGTTGTGGAGACTGCTCTATTGAAGCAAACCTTGGCTTTCCTCCCTGTGAGGTAGTCTTCAACCCATTTCATGAGTCTCCATCTCATTCCGGTTTACTCAGCGTCGTTATGTTGTGTGATTGTGTGGCGGCAGAGGACGAGGAGGAGCTGGGCCACACACAGGCTCCCAACACTGGCCTGTCAACACAACAGTTTCCCAAAAGAAAAAGAAGTTGTGGAAGCCGCCTCCACCCACAACTTGATCCATCTTTTAAAGTCGTGTAAAGAGTGACAGAGAAAGTCAATATATAAGGCATGATAGAGGACGAATAAGGTCGCGTATAGGAGTAATATTGAGAGGGAATAGGTTTAGAGCCGAAACCTGGATCACTAGGGACGATCACTCTCTTGAGGGGGGAACCTATCTTGAATTTAGGGCACCTTCCCTCCCCCCCCCCCGTCAACACCACGTCAACCACTACCACGGGTGTGTCTGTACCGCTACCACCACACGCCGCCCACACCAGCACCCCACCGCCCACACCAGCACCCCGCCGCCCACACCCACATCAACACCATGCAGCCCACACCAACCCCTATCAGCATTATCCCCCCCCCCATAGCAACCACTTGCTCGCCCCCCCCCACCCATATCAACCACCCACCCAGCTTTAAGATCCCCCCCTCCCCCTCCCCCAAGTACTTTCAAGTCGCACAGTGAAGAATGGAGGTGGAGGGAGGTGGCACCGCAGACGGGCTCTACCAGTTCTCTAGGCTCTGCACCATCATAAAGAGCCACTTGTGTAACTAAGCAGCTCCACTTGATAGAGCTTAAGTGATGAAGGAAGGTCCCCCCCCCCCCAAGTCTCTCGCTAGTCTTCCTGAGGCCATCCTTATATATATATATATATATATATATATATATATATATATATATATATATATATATATATATATATATATATTTATATATATGTTGGTCAAGTGGATTAAGGCGTCTTGTACATACCAGATGCGTTGCTTCTGGGAGTATGGGTTCGAGTCACTTCTGGGGTGTGAGTTTTCAGTTGCATATATATATATATATATATATATATATCTATTCTATAAATATATATATAATATATATATATATATATATATATGAATGTGTGTGTGTGTGTGTGTATATCACGAAAATAAACACGTGATTAAGAAAATGACCTTCTGAAGATGTATTTAATATTTCGAAAGTACTTAAGGAAATTCCTGTTTCATTTTTCCTCCGTGGTCTGACATTGTCATATATATATATATATATATATATATATATATATATATATATTTTATATATATATACATATATATATATATATATATATATATATATATATATATATATATATCATCATCAGATCTAAAAGAAAAAACAGGAGTCACAATAAAATAAGTAACGAACAAAGAACTTATACTGAATAAAGTTACCTATCAGAAGAGGAGAGATATCAAACGACACAAGTTATGAAACAAAACACTTAATCTTACTTAAAGTGATCAAACCAAATAAAACTTTATAACTGTCACGTGGATAATAAAAGCTAATTCAAACAATAATAATACAGATAATAACTAATAAAACAAACCACACTATTAAACGTACGTGAAGTGATCAGACGAAGTGAAACATGATAACTAACGCCTTATAGTTCACATGGATAACACGTGGATATAATAACACATGATAACACGTGGATATAATAACACATGGATAACACGTTGATATAATAACACATGGATAACACGTGGATATAATAACACATGGATAACACGTGGATATAATAACACATGGATAACACGTGGATATAATAACACATGGATAACACGTGGATATAATAACACATGGATAACACGTGGATATAATAACACATGGATAACACGTGGATATAATAACACATGGATAATCAACGCTAATACAACAATTATAATAATAACTTCACACATACAAGAAATGTATATAAAACACTCTAAATAATTTTGTTTAAATACTAGCCAAAACTTATACAAACATACATATCAAACAAAACTAAACACCAAAAAATGTATTATACGTCTTAATTACAAAATTAAAACAATATACAATAGCTACACCTGAAAAAAAATAAAGACAAATCATGGTAAACTAAAGAAAAAATAAAAAATGCCAGCATGAACTATAAAGCATAATACAAGGTATACTGTGCATTATACAGTGTACAATTTAGCAGCCGAAAAGTTGTTATTTAACTGAGGCCGCAGCTCCCTGATATATAAGGATTTTATTATTCTCAAATCTGACTGGTCATTCATTCAAGTGTCTTAAAATTTTAAAATCGGATTCCAGAAGAGAATCATTCAATTCATGTCAATGATTTCTAATCTCCGAGAATGCTGGTTTGGATAATGGTAATCCATGGGCGCCAATGGATAATGGTAATTTAGGGCGCCTGACAGCTGGATGGACAGCGCTTAGGATTCGTAGTCCTGAGGTTCCGGGTTCGAACCCCGGTGGAGGCGGAGACAAATGGGCAAAATGTTTCTTTCCCCCCTGATGGTGCTGTTACCTAGCTGTAAATAGGTACCTGGGAGTTAGACAGCTGCTACTGGCTGCTTCCTGTATGTGTGTAACAAAAAGAAGGCCTGCTCGAGGACCGGGCCGCGGGGACGCTAAGCCCTGAAATCATCTCAAGATAACCAGTCCTGAATGATACTCTGCGGTGCTCAAGTACCCTAATCTTAAGTACCGGAGGGAACTCCCGCTGTATCCAGCATTACAGCTGGAACAATTATACATATATACGATACTAGAGCACAGGGAAGTAGGCACTTTGTCTTTAAATTTAAAATAAGAGCCTATGGCATTTGTATTGACAAAAATAAATCTAAACTCTACTTGAGGATAACTATGCTGTAAAAGTTTCCTCAATCGACTTCTTACAGAAAAACTAATTGTGCCATCAAAGGGTAATTTGATATATGTAATATCCCTTTCCACTGTAATAATCTTACAAGGGTGAAACTTCTTATTTAAGAAATTCCTTATATAAGTATATATCATATGCGCAGGATAACCATTATTTGAAAACAAAATTCACAAGGAAATTAATTTCTTGGTCAGAGTTAAACCAATTCGAGCATAAAACAAAGGCTCTATTCAGTAAGGTGTTAATTGCATTTATCTTAAAAATATCTGGAACAAAAGAATTAAAATTTAAACCTAAACCATGAAAAGTTGGTTTTCTATAAACGTTAGTGTTAAACCCATTAAGGTTATTCACAAACAGAAGAAATGACGACGTTTCGGTCCGTCCTGGACCATTATGACAATGGTCCAGGACGGACCGAAACATCGTCGTTTCTTCACTCTGTGATGTGTGGTTCGGTCATGGCGTCACGATACCTTAAAGACCGTGGCTGAGACTGTACCTCTCACTTCTCAGGTGCGACCCTATCTTGAGGTTATCTTGAGATGATTTCGGGGCTTTTTTTTAGTGTCCCCGCTGCCCGGTCCTCGACCAGGCCTCCACCCCTGCTCCCTCAGGCTGTCCCTCAGGCAAGAAGCCCCTGTCCCTCAGGCAAGAAGTCCCTGTCCCTCAGGCAATAAGTCCCTGTCCCTCAGGCAAGAAGTCCCTGTCCCTAAGGCAAGAAGTCCCAGTCCCTCAGGCAAGAAGTCCCTGTCCCTCAGGCAAGAAGTCCCTGTCCCTCAGGCAAGAAGTCCCTGTCCCTCAGGCAAGAAGTCCCTGTCCCTCAGGCAAGAAGTCCCTGTCCCTCAGGCAAGAAGTCCCTGTCCCTCAGGCAAGAAGTCCCTGTCCCTCAGGCAAGAAGTCCCTGTCCCTCAGGCAAGAAGTCCCTGTCTCTCAGGCAAGAAGTCCCTGTCCCTCAGGCAAGAAGTCCCTGTCCCTCAGGCAAGAAGTCCCTGTCCCTCAGGCAAGAAGTCCCTGTCCCTCAGGCAAGAAGTCCCTGTCCCTCAGGCAAGAAGTCCCTGTCCCTCAGGCAAGAAGTCCCTGTCCCTCAGGCAAGAAGTCCCTGTCCCTCAGGCAATAAGTCCCTGTCCCTCAGGCAATAAGTCCCTGTCCCTCAGGCAAGAAGTCCCTGTCCCTCAGGCAAGAAGTCCCTGTCCCTCAGGCAAGAAGTCCCTGTCCCTCAGGCAAGAAGTCCCTGTCCCTCAGGCAAGAAGTCCCTGTCCCTCAGGCAAGAAGTCCCTGTCCCTCAGGCAAGAAGTCCCTGTCCCTCAGGCAAGAAGTCCCTGTCTCTCAGGCAAGAAGCGTCCTCTGCTGCCCAGAGATCATCACTGTGAAGAAAAGATTCATCCTCACACAACACCTGCTCCACTCTTCTGGCTTACAATTCTCACGGAATCTCAGCTTCTTGGAGCCCGGAGTTGAACAACTCGCAAGTCCTCCTTGAGGGTTACCTTGAGGTGTTTTCGGGGCTTAGCGTCCCCGCGGCCCGGTCGTCGACCAGGCCTCCTCACCTGAACTGTTCAACTAATATTCGTCTTCTTTATGTTTTATTTTATATTCTGTATATAACTTAGATTTTTACTTTGTATATATTTTTATTCAGGCTT
>NC_059580.1:5686589-5811589 GCF_020424385.1 Procambarus clarkii | reverse complement strand
TAAATGGTAAACCCTCATTACCTCCCCCCCCCCTCAGCTGTTAATTACTGATACAAGGGGGGGAGGGGGGGGGGGGCACTGTATATTGTGCTACGCTCAGCAGTTATCGACTGAGCGCAAGTTTAGTCCGTTACCTACCTTGTGTAGCTTCCGGGGATCAATAGCCTCGCGACCCGGTCTCCGACCAGGCCTCCCGGTTGGTGAGGCCGTTGTCTCCAGCTGCCATTAAGGTTTTTTAACTAACCTGGATCGTACGAACCCTAGCAACCTACTTAACCCATAGAGACTGATGGATAGACAACGTCACTATTACATTGCTTGATTTTTGTTTAGTAATACATCGTATTTGTAACGAATTAGTGGCGTTCGTAACAAGTGTGGGGGGGGGGTAGTAAGTGGTTGTGTGAGTAATGACTGGGAGCCTCTCTCTTGACCCCTCAGCCTTAACACCTCTTTTGAGGTGATTTCATATGACTTAACATGACTTTTTTTTAACATTATTTTTTCCAAGAAACTGACGGAGGGAACTGTGCTGCCATCGTGATCCGGGAATTGCATAATAAGATGAAGTATTCAATCCAAGCAAGAGACATCAAATCAACATTTAGAGTGCGTACCAAATCATCTGGTGCAAATAACAGAAAAATTCGTGTGAAATTAGATAGCTGCTCTGGCAAGTCAGACCTTATCAGAGCTGCAGTCTCTAGTCAAACCTCTCTTCATGTGAATGAATGTTTGCTCAGGATCAGACAAAGACTCTTCTTTAAACTGCGAGGAATCCGTAAAAAAATTCCATTGGGTCAATCAAACATTGTTTTATGAGAGATGGTAAAGTTCTAGCCACGAAGACTGGCACTGGGAAGACTGGCACTGGGAAGACTGGCACTGGGAAGACTGGCACTGGGAAGACTGGCACTGGGAAGACTGGCACTGGGAAGACTGGCACTGGGAAGACTGGCACTGGGAAGACTGGCACTGGGAAGACTGGCACTAGGAAGACTGGCACTGGGAAGACTGGCACTGGGAAGACTGGCACTGGGAAGACTGGCACTGGGAAGACTGGCACTAGGAAGACTGGCACTGGGAAGACTGGCACTGGGAAGACTGGCACTGGGAAGACTGGCACTGGGATGACTGGCACTGGAAGACTGGCACTGGGATGACTGGCTTTGCCTGTGTCTCCTAGTGCAAATTATTACTATCAGTGTACCTGAGAGTACCTTAAAGCATTCTACCTCTTTATTGTATAGTTTGTCTATACTTTTTTTATCTAGATTATTTTTAATTACATTTTTTGCCTCTTTAACCGTCATACAGCCCTCTTATGCAAACTAGTTTAGACCCGGAACTAAACCTCTTATCTAGTATCGATGACAATCATTACTTTAATGATCAAAATTGCAGGTATTATACAGTGCATGATGTAAACTATGTACTAACACATAATTACAATGTTTATGTAATTAACGTGAATGTAAGATCTCTTGTTTATGTAATTAACGTAAATGTAAGATCTCTTGTTTATGTAATTATCGTGAATGTAAGATCTCTAAGCAAACGCTTTGATGATGTTTGTACCCTGATTCAAACAGTTGACAATAAATTCTCGTTTTAACCTTACTGAAACGTGGTTAAAAGAGGATACTACACAACTCTTTAACATACCAAACTATTCAGCAATTCACAACTGTCGACCAATTCAGAGAGGTGGTGGTACTGCTCTCTACTACCACCAAGAACTGACATGCTTTAAAGTTAGATTTTTAGAACGATTAGATAGATTAGAACTAGAGACTCCAGTGTCGAGTATATCTTTGCCTGTTTCAGAGTCAAGCGTACCGAGGCTGATTTGACTGTGGGAGCAGTTTACAGAATTTGTAACACTGATGTTGCTGGATTCAGTTCTAACCTTAGAAATCAAATACTAGCTAACAGACTGGACAAAAACCATCTAATTATTTCGGGGGACTTTAATATTGAGCTCTGCGAGCCTAATAATCCTCATGTTGCTTGTTTCCTCAACTGTATGAATTCCTGCTTCCTCATACCCTTAGTCACTAGACCTACTAGAATCACTGATAGTCTCTGTTCTTGACCACATCTGGACTAACATAACCTCTCCACTTCAGGGATAATCATTGATAGGACCACAGACCATTGCCCCACATTTCTCCTAACCAACATTAATAAACCACCTCTAGATACAATGAAGATAAGCTTTAGGCTGCACAATGAAACTACTATAAGTAATTTTATTGCTGCTGCTGCTGCTAATATCAACCGGGAGACTGAATTAGGTAACAGTGAACATCAACCGAGCAGTGCAAAAATTTCTTCAGAAAACTCTGAGCCTCTATAACACCCACTGTCCAATGCTAACGAAACAAGTCACAACTAAAAGGTTAAACAACCCATGGCTCACAAAGGGTATACACGTACTTACATCTATTATTAACAAACATGACCTTGAGTATAGGTTAGGAGTCGTCTCCAAAGAATTTTCAAAGATTTACTCATCATTGCTGTCTAAAATGATTAGGAGAGCCAAAATAAAATACTACTAAAATAAATTTACCCAAATTAAAGGCAACATTAAGAAAACATGGAGCACTATCTCCCAAATATTAGGATAACAAAAGATTTTGAATAAAAAGCCAATACTCTTATCCAATGACGATGATGTGCTTTCAGCCGCTGACACTGCTATTGAATTCAACAGGTTCTTCTCCTCTATTGGGTCATCCCTTGCTAATGATATTCCAGCCTCCCTAACTAATGTGAAGGACTACCTTACAGGTAACTACCTAACCTGTAATCTCTGTACCTAACTCCCGCTAATTCCAATGATGTTAATGAGATAATCCTTTCTCTTAAAACAAAGTCAAGTGACCTTACTGAGATACCAACTCTAATTTACAAAAAAGCCTCCAGATTTTTAGCTCCTGCCATTGTATTGCTCTACAACAAATCACTTGAACTCCAAATTTTCCAGATACTCTAAAAAAAAGTGAGAGTAACCCCAGTTCATGAATGTGGTGATCTCACTGATGTAAAAAATTTCAGACCTATATCAATTCTGCCAACCTTGTCAAAAATATTTGAAAAGCTACTCTACTAGCAGCTTTACTCTTATCTAGCCAAACTCAATATACTTAGCTCTTGCCAATATGGCTTCAGACCCGAAAAATCAGTTCATTAACGATAAACTGATTAATATGATTAACCCGATCTTAATAAAAATGCAGCTCTTGATAAAAATGAGTTCTCTGTTGGGTTATTTGTTGATTTGTGTAAGGTTTTTGGCACTGTTAACAACAAAAACCTTCTTCTTAAATTACATCATTATAGAGTCAGAGGTCACTCCCTCAAATACCTTCAGTCTTACCTTACTGACAGGCTCCAGTATGTTTCTGTGAATAATTCAATTTCTCCCACCCTACCCATCAACATTGGTGTTCCTCAGGGCAGCATACTTGGCCCTCTCCTCTTTCTCATCTACATTAATGACCTTCCAAATGCCTCTCAAGAACTCAAACCAATTTTATTTGCGGATGACACAACTTACATTTTCTCCAGTCCTGACCCTCTTGCTCTAAATGACACAGTGAACACTGAACTAAATAAAGTCCATCTTTGGGTAACTGTTAACAAACTCACCCTTATCATTGACAAAACTTTCTATATTTTGTTTGGTAATAAATTCTCAGATCAAGTTAATCTAAGAGTAAACAATATAAAAATTAATAACAAAGTAGATGGTACATTCCTTGGTGTCCTCATCGATAACAAGCTGAATCTCCAGGAACACTTTCTCAATATAGCAAAAAAAAAAAAAAATTCTAAAACTATTGGCATTCTTTCTAAGATCAGATATTATGTACCTCGCCCTGCCCTGGTGACGTTATAGTACTCCCTCATCTATCCTTATCTCAACTATGGTATTTATGCTTGGAGGTTCTACTACCCAAAATCATCTACGTCCTCTAATTACTCAACACAAAGCTGCTATTAGAACAATTTCAAACTCTGGCCCCAGACAGCACTCGGCACCCTTATTTAAATCTTTGTATATGTTAGATATTAAGTCACTGCACATCCTCTCATGTGTACTCTATGTATTTAAAAAAAACTGAACTGTAATGTCAATTCTGACCTTAAACGCTTCCGAGAAGGTTGTAACAGAACCCATGGGCACCACACCAGAAACAAATACCTCTTTGATATTCCAAGAGTGCGACTTAACCAAACTAGAAATGCTCTACAAATCAAGGGACCCAGAATGTGGAATGACCTTCCCAATCATGTCAAAGGCTGTACCTCTCTCAACCAGTTTAAGAGAAAAACTAAGTACTACCTAATAAACTCCATGTAACCTACCTTACCCCTAAATGTCAACCCATGTCTTGCTATTTTCAAACAATACTGTTTGTTGACCAACTTGTATAACTGCTGATTTCCGCCATGTTTATGCTTTAATCTCAATTACTATTAAACTTTAGGCTAGGTTTTATTTCCACGCACCTTGCCGCTGTGCGTATTAGTGGCTTTAGGTATTGTATGTTCCAGCTCTATCTATATATCAACATTAAGTTTGTAATTCATCTTCTTTGTATGTACTTTTACCTGAATAAACATTTTTATTTTTTATTTTTTATTTGATTTTAAGTGAGCTCTCTTGCATTCTCCTATTTAACCAAGGGACAAGAATATCTAAGTGCTTGCTTGCTATATCAACGACGACATTAGGTGCTTGTTTGCTATTTCAGCGACTTCCCAAAGCACATTGTATAAATAATGACACATGGCAAGTCTGCCTCCCTTGCATGTTAGACGACCTACTGTGTGACCAGACCTGCCTTAACTTTTCCCTACAGTTAATATGAACTAGTTAGTGTGACGGTCTTACCCGTTGAACAACGACAGATAGACGGCACCAACAGCCAGTCTGACCTACACTTTACCTCAACTACCAGCAAACACCCAAACTAGAGTATGGTCGTCATATGTTGCATAGATTCACCTATGCAACCCAACAGGTGTGAAGGCTGTGGCTGTGAGTCGTAAAGAGCTAACCCTCTACCAGCCAGCCCCCAGCTGCGAAAGGTGGATGACAGACAAGCACAGCATCACACAGCACATCACGGAACCAAAGAGCCAGAGCTCAACCCTCACAAGCACAACTATGTGAGCACAGCACTTCCATTACCCGCTACTCTCTCTCAGACCCCCAGGGGACGCCAGACCAAACAACAACAACAACAACACATAAGTACCCGGTCGTGGTCTATAATTACCACACACATTAACGCCGCCAAAAAAAGTTCAAATTATAGATGAATCAACAAGGTACGATATTGTGTGGGATTGGTAATGATACCGTGCTGCTTGTACCATGGTGCGGGGGCCCCGCTCTCCCAGGACACCAACCGTAGACTCTAATTGGGTTTATGTCAGTTCCTGGACTAGTCATAATCCCGTCAGCTTGTAGTTAGGTAAGAAAAGGTAATTATCAGGAGAGTGTTAAACCATCACGACTACGTAGCACCAGGAAGGGTCATTAGTATAATGGTTTAGCACAGGACGGGGGGAAAGGAATGGTGGTCAACTACTTGGACGGTCGGGGGGGATCGAACGCAGACCTGCAAGAATCGAGACGGTTGCTGTACCGACCAGTGGACCAACCACTTGTCAGCTGATGCCCAACCGACAATTAGTTGGGCAACAATCGTTGTTTACGAACTACCATTACGCACATGTGAGTTAAGACGTACCTCACCCTCCCACAGAGCCTCTGGTGGTAGCTTCAAGTCAAAGAATGTCTACTCTTGTGTGTGCTCTCCGCCTCTCCACTGAGAGCAACCAGCCTCACCAGCCCTGGAGTTGGTTGCTCTTTCAAGTCCGTGAAAACATTGACTCCGTATAACGATGCAACATTGGAAGTGCACGCATTTTTATGTATGTAAGAACTATGTACGTAAGTATTTTTGTATGTATCTATGTATTTTATGAATCTAAGAACTATGAAGTATGTAAGAACTCTTGTATTTTCCATGTAAGATGGTAGTAACATCGGCTGTATACTGCTGCTCCCATCAACACTTACGAGTTGGCAACCTTGTCTCCGAAGCCAGGTACTTACGTCTCCATTCACGAAACCTGTACATCTTTCCTCAATCATGGCGGCTTAGTTGTTTCTTAAGCAGTTTAAAGCTGGACAACGCCGCGCGAGGTGGTTCTCAACCCAAGGTTCTTATTGGTACAGACAACCTGGTAGTGCTTCAGAGCTCTTAAACTGTTTAATACAGACTTAGCCGCCATGTTTGAGGAAAGATGTACAAGTTCCGAAAGTGGAAACATAAATTCTTGATGAATTCCGGACCAGGTAGTTACAGGTGTTGAGGGCACCTGTGTCAAGACCTAGGACGTCGGGACGGCCACACCTCCACCATCTGGAGCCGCAATGTTGAGGAAAGGCCACACCCGCAGGGGGAGCCAGTCGGCCGAGCGGACAGCACGCTGGACTTGTGATCCTGTGGTCCTGGGTTCGATCCCAGGCGCCGGCGAGAAACAATGGGCAAAAGTTTCTTTCACCCTATACCCCTGTTACCTAGCAGTAAAATAGGTACCTGGGTGTTAGTCAGCTGTCACGGGCTGCTTCCTGAGGGTGGAGGCCTGGTCGAGGACCGGGCCGCGGGGACACTAAAAACCCCCGAAATCATTTCAAGATAACCTCAAGATAACCCCGACGGACTGGAGCCGCAGGGTGTCTGGATGGAAACACCAGCACGTAGATGCAGCTGGGAAGCCAGGGGTTGCAGAAGTATTATTCAGGTGGGGTTTTACCACTGGAGGGTGTAGTGGGCATCCCACGAACCGGAGGGATGCCAACCCTTCAGTACCCACTTAATATCAGTCACAGTTGCCCAACCGCCTCGTACAGCGAAGCCAAACTGAACTAAAACGTCGTGTCCTTTACCAAAGAAGGACGCTTGGCCCAACTCTACTTTGAGATGAAGTCAATTTGAAAGTATAGAGGTCAATGTGTAGAACAATCAGCTCCGCCTGACTCCTATCCCGCCGTGAAGAGGAGCTTTATATGTCGCAGCCAACCGTCCCACAGGTCCTGAGAGTAGGTCAGGTCGCTCCACCTCATCAGGGTGGTGTCCGAGGGCAGGAGGCATGATGGACTCACCACCCGGGGCCACAAGACGGTGTTTAAAGAGTCCCGCTGACTAACTGCAGCCAACTGACGTCGCAAGGTGTCACCGGACACTCAAGCCACATAACACCGTAGATAAGGCTCGCTGATCACCTGGAGTTCAAGGACGCGGTGGAAGAGACTAGCCCCGTTGTGGCTAAAACATTTCAGGAATGAGAGTCGCCAACGTCCTGGAACCATCGCCCTTCGGAGACACACATGCCGACCATCTGGAGAGACAGGCGAGGTCCCAGAAGTCTTCGCCAGACTTCACGGAATCATAGACAGTCGCAGTAGCCTCGCATCCACACAATATTACCCAACACTTACACAGATCATCAGCAGCCTCAGCTGGTAATATAAACTACAATAAAATAACAGGTGCACAGAGCAAGGGTTGACAATAGTCCTTTATACTGATAACGTCTCACATAGACTCTCTCCGTCCCCAAGACACAGACAAGGAAGCTACAGCCACACACATGACACGAAGACGAACTAGCCCTATAATCATCCCAACCTCTATCCTTAAATCCACACAGCTCTAAGAAATTAGTTATGACAGGAATTTAATCACAAGTTCTCAAAGGATAGAAAGCCTTCGTATTGAGTTCTAAACTGTTCAGAACTGAGGCATATTAACAAGACCTTCACAAAGACAGACAGTGTGACTCTGTAACTACCTAAATTAGGCTGGGACATCGTTATTTGTGGTGGTTCGATCCCCCCCCCCCCCCCCCGGAGCCCTGAGCACTAAACTGCATACTCTGTGACAAAGAACTAACTCACGCACATCTAATCTAGTATTAGTGAGAGACCAAATATATTTGATTAGACACCGATTAGTATGAAATACCTGGAGAAAGGTAACTATTACTGACGCTCAAGGATATAAGAACATTTCCTCACAGTGTTGTCGAAGTTTACTAGTGAAGGTTAGTGGAGTAATCTCATCCCCATCCTGTGTGGAGAGGATATTACGTGATCCTATTGACTCCTCCTGTACTCTGTGATCCTCCTGTACTCTGTGATCCTCCTGTACTCTGTGATCCTCCTGTACTCTGTGATCCTCCTGTACTCTGTGATCCTCCTGTACTCTGTGATCCTCCTGTACTCTGTGATCCTCCTGTACTCTGTGATCCTCCTGTACTCTGTGATCCTCCTGTACTCTGTGATCCTCCTGTACTCTGTGATCCTCCTGTACTCTGTGATCCTCCTGTACTCTGTGATCCTCCTGTACTCTGTGATCCTCCTGTACTCTGTGATCCTCCTGTACTCTGTGATCCTCCTGTACTCTGTGATCCTCCTGTACTCTGTGATCCTCCTGTACTCTGTGATCCTCCTGTACTCTGTGATCCTCCTGTACTCTGTGATCCTCCTGTACTCTGTGATCCTCCTGTACTCTGTGATCCTCCTGTACTCTGTGATCCTCCTGTACTCTGTGATCCTCCTGTACTCTGTGATCCTCCTGTACTCTGTGATCCTCCTGTACTCTGTGATCCTCCTGTACTTTGTAACCCCCACACAGACCAGGCTACAACTACAAGTCTCTATAACCCCCACACAGACCAGGCTACAACTACAAGTCTCTATAACCCCCACACAGACCAGGCTACAACTACAAGTCTCTATAACCCCCACACAGACCAGGCTACAACTACAAGCCTCTATAACCCCCACACAGACCAGGCTACAACTACAAGTCTCTATAACCCCCACACAGACCAGGCTACAACTACAAGCCTCTATAACCCCCACACAGACCAGGCTACAACTACAAGCCTCTATAACCCCCACACAGACCAGGCTACAACTACAAGCCTCTATAACCCCCACACAGACCAGGCTACAACTACAAGTCTCTATAACCCTCCACACAGACCAGGCTACAACTACAAGCCTCTATAACCCCCACACAGACCAGGCTACAACTACAAGCCTCTATAACCCCCACACAGACCAGGCTACAACTACAAGCCTCTATAACCTCCACACAGACCAGGCTACAACTACAAGCCTCTATAACCCCCACACACAGACTAGACTACAAGTACGAGCCTCTATAACCCCCACACAGACCAGACTACAACTACAAGCCTCTATAACCCCCACACAGACCAGACTACAACTACAAGCCTCTATAACCCCCACACAGACCAGGCTACAACTACAAGCCTCTATAACCTCCACACAGACCAGACTACAACTACAAGCCTCTATAACCCCACACAGACCAGGCTACAACTACAAGCCTCTATAACCCCCACACAGACCAGACTACAACTACAAGCCTCTATAACCCCCACACAGACCAGACTACAACTACAAGCCTCTATAACCCCCACACAGACCAGACTACAACTACAAGTCTCTATAACCCCCACACAGACCAGGCTACAACTACAAGCCTCTATAACCCCCACACAGACCAGACTACAACTACAAGCCTCTATAACCCCCACACAGACCAGGCTACAACTACAAGCCTCTATAACCCCCACACAGACCAGACTACAACTACAAGCCTCTATAACCCCCACACAGACCAGACTACAACTACAAGCCTCTATAACCCCCACACAGACCAGGCTACAACTACAAGCCTCTATAACCCCCACACAGACCAGACTACAACTACAAGCCTCTATAACCCCCACACAGACCAGGCTACAACTACAAGTCTCTATAACCCCCACACAGACCAGGCTACAACTACAAGTCTCTATAACCCCCACACAGACCAGGCTACAACTACAAGTCTCTATAACCCCCACACAGACCAGGCTACAACTACAAGCCTCTATAACCTCCACACAGACCAGGCTACAACTACAAGCCTCTATAACCCCCACACAGACCAGGCTACAACTACAAGCCTCTATAACCTCCACACAGACCAGGCTACAACTACAAGTCTCTATAACCCCCACACAGACCAGGCTACAACTACAAGCCTCTATAACCTCCACACAGACCAGACTACAACTACAAGCCTCTATAACCCCCACACAGACCAGGCTACAACTACAAGCCTCTATAACCCCCACACAGACCAGACTACAACTACAAGCCTCTATAACCCCCACACAGACCAGACTACAACTACAAGCCTCTATAACCCCCACACAGACCAGGCTACAACTACAAGCCTCTATAACCCCTACACAGACCAGACTACAACTACAAGCCTCTATAACCCCCACACAGACCAGGCTACAACTACAAGTCTCTATAACCCCCACACAGACCAGGCTACAACTACAAGTCTCTATAACCCCCACACAGACCAGGCTACAACTACAAGTCTCTATAACCCCCACACAGACCAGGCTACAACTACAAGCCTCTATAACCCCCACACAGACCAGGCTACAACTACAAGCGGTGTACGAAGGGCTCGCTAATAATAACTTAGGATGTTCAGATAATTATATCATGGTAAAATTACTCCAGCCCCTTGTCCTTATACCCACGACCACACACCTGCAGAGCCCCACCTTCACCCTGTACCTCATCCACCACCTGCACCCTGTACCTCATCCTCCACCTGCACCCTGTACCTCATCCTCCACCTGCACCCTGTACCTCATCCTCCACCTGCACCCTGTACCTCATCACACACCTGCACCCTGTACCTCATCTCACACCTGCACCCTATACCTCATCCCACACCTGTACCCTGTACCTCATCCACCACCTGCACCCTGTACCTCATCACACACCTGCACCCTGTACCTCATCTCACACCTGCACCCTATACCTCATCCCACACCTGTACCCTGTACCTCATCCCACACCTGTACCCTGTACCTCATCCCACACCTGTACCCTGTACCTCATCCCACACCTGTACCCTGTACCTCATCCACCACCTGCACCCTGTATCTCATCCCTCACCTGTACCCTGTACCTCATCCCACACCTGTACCCTGTACCTCATCCCACACCTGTACCCTGTACCTCATCCCACACCTGTACCCTGTACCTCATCCTCCATCTGCATCCTGTACCTCATCACACACCTGCACCCTGTACCTCATCCCACACCTGTACCCTGTACCTCATCACACACCTGCACCCTGTACCTCCTCCCCCACCTGCACCCTGTACCTCATCCCTCACCTGCACCCTGTATCTCATCCCTCACCTGTACCCTGTACCTCATCCTCCATCTGCATCCTGTACCTCATCCCCCACCTGCACCCAGTACCTCATCTCACCTGTACCCTGTACCTCATCCCTGCATCCTGTACCTCATCACACACCTGTGCCCCTCAACACCCCAACACCCCCTCCTCCCACCCCCATTACCCCCCCCCTTCGTACCCTCACCATCCCCATACCTCACAATCCATATCTTTAATTTTTTTTCTTGGCCAGACACCTGTCTTTTTATGAGACCTCTTGAGGTCCATCAAGACCCCGTCCCTCATTATATGAGGTGCGGGGCCGGGTAGGTGGTCCGGGGCGCCAGGGGCCGGGTAGGTGGTCCGGGGCGCCCCGGACCACCCCGTCACCTGGGATGGCGAGGCTACAGGTGATGCTCATTTACTCCAGAAATCATGGCCTCCTCTCAAATTTTCTATTATCAAAATTAGTGGCTGCTCTTGAATTATATAAATTAGTAAGTGAGGCTTGTTACCTGATCCTCCGTGGTGACTCTTCACGGCTGCTTGCACGAGTCTGCCAGCATATTCATTAACAAGTAACCAGTTATTACATGAATTACTAATTATCGTGCTTACCTGATTCCCTATAATTCCGCAGGATGATTGGTCGTTAACAAATGCCTCACACTGCGGCCGCCGTCTGTAGACGCTGTGAATGATATCAATGATGGCGTGTTAGAGGCGCGTGTTGATATTGGGTTCTAATGTGACTCATGACCGCTGCCCTCACCTGCCTCCTGGGTCATGGTGGTGGTGTCCTTCATGTCTGGCAGTCTGTTACCTCTCTTGGTGGGTGGTTTGTCCTGGTGTGTGTGTGTGTGTGTGTGTGTGTGTGTGTGTGTGTGTGTGTGTGTGTGTGTGTGTGTGTGTGTGTGTGTGTGTGTGTGTGTGTGTGTGTGTGTGTGTGTGTGTGTGTGTGTGTGTGGGTGTGTGTGTGTGGGTGTGTGTGTGTGTGTGTGTGTGTGTGTGTGTGTGTGTGTGTGTGTGTGTGTGCATTGCTTCTTAATGCATTCCATTTGTCAACCACTCTGACACTAAAAAAGTTCTTTCTAATATCTCTGTGGCTCATTTGGACACTCAGTTTCCACCTGTGTCCCCTAGTGCGTGTGCCCCTTGTGTTAAATAGCCATTCTTTATCAACCCTGTCGATTCCCTTGAGAATCTTGAATGTGGTGATCATGTCCCCCCTAACTCTTCTGTCTTCCAACGAAGTGAATTTCAATTCCCGTAGTCTCTCCTCGTAGCTCATACCTCTCAGCTCGGGTACTAGTCTGGTGGCAAACCTTTGAACCTTATCCAGTTTAGTCTTATGCTTGACTAGATATGGACTCCATGCTGGTGCCGCATACTCCAGGATTGGTCTGACATATGTGGTATATAATGTTCTGAAAGATTCCTTACACAAGTTTCTAAAGGCCGTTCTTATGTTAGCCAACCTGGCATATGCCGCTGATGTTATCCTCTTGATATGATCTTCAGGGGACAGGTCTGGCGTGATATCAACCCCCAGGTCTTTCTCTCTCTCTGACTCTTGAAGTATTTCATCTCCCAAGTGATACCTTGTATCTGGTCTCCTGCTCCCTACCCCTATCTTCATTACGTTACATTTGCTTGGGTTAAACTCTAACATCCATTTGTTCGACCATTCCTGCAGCTTGTCCAGGTCTTCTTGAAGCCTCAAGCTGTCCTCCTCTGTCTTAATCCTTCTCATAATTTTGGCGTCTTCAGCAAACATTGAGAGGAATGAGTCTATACCCTCTGGGAGATCATTTACGTATATCAGAAACAGGATAGGTCAGAGCACAGAGCCCTGTGGGACTCCACTGGTGACTTCACGTCATTCTGAGGTCTCACCCCTCACTATAACTCTCTGCTTCCTATTGCTTAGGTACTCCCTTATCCACTGGAGCGCCCTACCAGTTACTCCTGCCTGTTTCTCCAGCTTATGCATCAACCTTTTATGGGGTACTGTGTCAAAGACTTTCCGACAGTTCAAAAAAATGCAGTCCGCCCATCCTTCTCTTTCTTGCTTAATCTTTGTCACCTGATCATAGAATTCTATCAAGCCTGTAAGGCAAGATTTACCCTCCCTGAACCCATGTTGATGGGTTGTTACGAAGTCTCTTCTCTCCAGATGTGTTACTAGGTTTTTTCTCACAATCTTCTCCCTCACCTTGCATGGTATACAAGTTAAGGACACTGGCCTGTAGTTCAGTGCCTCTTGTCTGTCACCCTTTTTAAATATTGGTACTACATTAGCAGTCTTCCATACTTCTGGTAGGTCTCCCGTTTCCAGTGACCTACTATACACTATGGAGAGTGGCAAGCAAAGTGCTCCTGCACACTCTTTCAATACCCATGGTGAGATTCCATCCGGCCCAACAGCTTTTCTCACATCCAGCTCCAATAGGTGCTTCTTGACCTCATCTCTTGTAATTTCGAACCTTTCCATGGTCACCTGGTTTGCTGCCACCTCTCCTAGCGCCGTGACTTCTCCCTGTTCTATTGTAAAGACCTCCTGGAACCTTTTGTTGAGTTCTTCACACACCTCTTTGTCATTCTCTGTGTACCTGTCCTCGCCCACCCTAAGTTTCATCACCTGTTCCTTCACTGTTGTCTTCCTCCTGATGTGACTGTAGTAGCTTTGGTTCGGTCTTGGCTTTATTAGCTATATCATTTTCATACCTTTTTTCAGCTGCTCTTCTCACACTAACATACTCGTTCCTGGTTCTCTGGTATCTCTCTCTACTTTCTGGTGTTCTGTTATTACGGAAGTTCCTCCATGCCCTTTTGTTCTGCTCCTTTGCTTTCATACATTCCCTATTAAACCACGGATTCTTCCTTTGCTTCTCTGTTTTTTCCTGTTGGGCTGGGACAAACCTGCTTACAGCCTCCTAACATTTTTGGGTGACATAGTCCATCATGTCTTGTACGGACTTAGTTCCGAGTTCTGTGTCCCAATGTATATCCCATAGGAATTTATTCATCTCCTCATAGTTTCCCTTTCGGTACGCCAGCCCTTTGTTTCCCAGTTCTTTTTTGGGGGTGATAATTCCAAGCTCAACCAGGTACTCAAAGCTCAATACACTATGATCACTCATTCCCAAGGGGCTTCCAACTTAACTTCCCTTATAACCGACTCATTTAGGGTAAATATCAGATCAAGCAAGGCTGGTTCATCCCCTCCTCT
Organism: Procambarus clarkii; assembly: GCF_020424385.1. Classification (NCBI taxonomy): domain Eukaryota; kingdom Metazoa; phylum Arthropoda; class Malacostraca; order Decapoda; family Cambaridae; genus Procambarus; species Procambarus clarkii. The sequence goes on along the minus strand of NC_059580.1, from coordinate 5,797,032 downwards.
CATTCTTGTCGGTCCCTTGACGTGTTGACTTAGAAAGTTTCTTGTTGCCACATCCAGCAGCTTAGCTCTCCATGTGTCTGGGCCTCCATGTGAATGTGGGTGTGTGGGTGTGTGGGTGGGTGGGTGTGTGTATGTGTGTGTGTGTGTGTGTGTGTGTGTGTGTGTGTGTGTGTGTGTGTGTGTGTGCGTGCGTGCGTGCGTGCGTGCGTGCGTGCGTGCGTGCGTGCGTGCGTGCATGCGTGCACATGTCTCTATTTCTCCCTCTTTCCCCTTCTTTCTCTCTCTCACTCTCCCAGCCGACTATCACTACCCGTCACACCCGTCCCATAAACCTCCGTAAAAACAGGAATGTCTCGCCTCCGGGGACAGTTGTGGGTGTGTGAGGTGAGGCAGGCACGTGTTGTGAGGGCGCCGGGAGTAAGGTGAGGCAGACACGTGTTGACTCATTGATTGGTGGCATGTAATCTTTCCATTATTTGTGCTGCCGTAAGAGTGACTTGAGTTATTTAGATGATTCTTGCTGTAACCTCTGAGAATTCTATTGGAGAGAGAGACAGAGGGGATGAGGGGGGAGGGCAGGCCTCAGATGAGCTGAGGAAGGGTAACAGCTCCGGCTTGCACTTTCATCGGTACCTTAATTGATAGCCCTAATGAATCCTAGTCTTTGAAAAAAAATAACTCTGGCTTTATACACAACAACACATTCCTCCATTCTGGCTATTAAGAAGAGTTCCCATAATCAGACGTTTGACATTCCACACTATCTCCATGCTGGTAAAATGCTGGCACAACTGAACGTGGGGTGGTGTGGGGGTGGCCCGGGGTTTGGGGGTAGTGTGGGGCGGGGGGGTGGTGTGGGGGTGGCCCGGGGTTTGGGGGTAGTGTGGGGCGGGGGGTGGTGTAGGGGTGGCCTGGGGTTTGGGGGTAGTGTGGGGCGGGGGGTGGTGTGGGGGGGTGGCCTGGGGTTTGGGGGTAGTGTGGGGCGGGGAGTGGTGGGGGGGTGGCCTGGTCGGACAGGAAGCTGGCGACTGCCAGCGCTGACACCAGCATAAGAGGACAGGAGATGTACCCATGATTGTAGAGACAGAGTGAGAGGAAGGTCCTGTGAACTACCTCGTCAGCCCAGGGGCACCCAGCCCAGGGGCACTCAACAATACTACTCCATTGCACACCACTAACATAAATATATCTTCCATTGCAACTGCAACAGTTAACAATCTGTCAACAACATTTCAATCACAGTACGAGCATCCATTTGGAACCCTTTATTTACAAACAGATGATTGCGAGCGTCGTGAATCATGTGGGGGGGACCCTGAGCCGCGCCGGACTCCCGCATGTCAGCTAATGGCTGGGAAATATTCTCCCGCTGAAATCAGTTGTCATCGGGACGTGTGCGTGCGGGCGCGAGCGCCGGCATCACCTTCATTACCACATATGGAACTCGTCCGCCATATGTGGCTCGCTAATATCTCACGTCACCTATAACACTGATCACGAGGGAACGTGTTCAAAACAATCTGGTATACTCACAAGAGCGTGGATGTCAACGTTGACGGTGGCTGGATAACAGGGGGGCCGATTCACCAATCAGTTACGAAAGCACTTACGAACCTGTACATCTTTTCTCAATCTTTCGCGACTTTGTTTACAGTTACTAAGCAGTTGATGAGCTCAGAAGCAACAGTTGACTGGGGAGTTTTCATGCTTGTAAACTGTTTAATAAATGTAAACAAAGCCGTCAAAGATTGAAGAAAGATGTACGTCATCCCAATGTACGTCAGGACTGACAGTGGCAAAGTGTCCGGTCCAACAGAGGACGTCAGAACTGACAGTGCCAAAGTGTCCGGTCCAACAGAGGACGTCAGAACAGACAGCACCAAGGTGTGTGTGGTCTAGACCTTTCTCCGGATTATTACCTTACATTACCCAAGACGTACTCCATTACAATGCGAAAATATGTTAAGACTTACTGCCTCAGAGGGTGAAGGTAGCTGATTACACTACACCCAGTGTAGTGTAATCAGTCATCCTAGGGGTGGAACATCACCCACACGTAGTGTACAACCCCACACCTAGTGTAGTTAGGTGTGCAAAACACTCAAGATGCACCATTAAGTCGTTTGCCAAGAATATCAGGATTATTCGTGAACAAACTGACTAGGGTGTAGCCATGAAATATTTAAATTAACTCTAACTGAATTTCTGAGGTCACAGGCTGACCTTACCAGGAAGTTCCCATGGTGAGTCATGGGTGTACTTTCTCTGCATTACAATACTCTCTCCGGAATTAAAACAACAATCGGGTGTATCTAAGTTAAGCCTGATTTTGTCTTATCTTAAGTCACCCACAATACCATATCTACCCTTAAAATTACAAAAATGCCAGTGACATAATGATAAGAAATAACTAAGTTACAGCAATCAAAGTACATCATACATGTACATAGCAACAAGAACAATACACAAAAGTACATTGAAAGTAGCAAGTACAAGAAAATTTCCCCTCCTGATTCGGGTCGTGGCAAAACATTTCTAAACAATTGCCAGTGCTAGAGTAGGGACTTGTATCTTTTTTTTGTGAGAATCGTATTTTGTTCGCAATAAACCCTGTTAAACTTTTCCTTTGTGTCAATTAATGGAACCTCCTATCCTCTGAGCTCAGTTTTGTTAACAACCGGCCATTAAGTAAAATCATCTAGAGGAGAACTCTCAACAGCCAAGCAATGTTTCTTGCCTCGTTGCTTGATATGACTAAGTGACAAGCAAGATGGTGGCAGAGGTTAATCAATAAATTCTCTGTGTACTATTTCCTTGGGAAGTTACCGTTGGTTCCGGTTGTAACCATCGGTGGTACACCGTATTTCAGTTCATATTACGATGCATCTAAATTACCAGTATTTCAATAACTAATATCATCAAGTTTTACCTCAATAAAGTGTTACCAAGTGCAACCAAAGTGTGGGAAGTGTTGCTCGGTAGTAATCAGTATCTCGTAGGGTTAATATAATCTATTGTTACAATATAATACTAGTGTTACAGTACACTTACACGCAGTGTACACCCACACCCAGTGTACACCCACACCTAGTGTACACCCACACCCAGTATACACCCACACCCAGTGTACACCCACACCCAGTGTACACCCACACCCAGTGTACACCCAGAGTACCCAGTGTACACCCACAGTACCCAGTGTACACCCACAGAGTACCCAGTGTACACCCACAGTACCCAGTGTACACCCACACCCCAGTGTACACCCACACTTAGTGTACACCCAGTGTACACCCACACCCAGTGTACACCCACACCCAGTGTACACCCACACCCAGTGTACACCCACACCCAGTGTACACCCACACCCAGTGTACACCCACACCCAGTGTACACCCACACCCAGTGTACACCCACACCCAGTGTACACCCACACCCAGTGTACACCCAGTGTACACCCACACCCAGTGTACACCCACACCCAGTGTACACCCACGGAGTACCCAGTGTACACCCACACCCAGTGTACACCCACACCAGTGTACACCCACACCCAGTGTACACCCACACCCAGTGTACACCCACACCCAGTGTACACCCACACCCAGTGTACACCCAGTGTACACCCACACCCAGTGTACACCCACCCTAGTGTACACCCACCCCAGTGTACACCCACACCCAGTGTACATCCACACCCAGTGTACACCCACACCCAGTGTACACCCACACCCAGTGTACACACACCCAGTGTACACCCACACCCAGTGTACACCCACACCCAGTGTACACCCACACCACCCCACCCAGTGTACACCCACACCCAGTGTACACCCACACCCAGAGTACCCAGTGTACACCCACACCCAGTGTACACCCACACCCAGTGTACACCCACACCCAGTGTACACCCACACTTAGTGTACACCCACACCCAGTGTACACCCACACCCAGTGTACACCCACACCCAGTACACCCACACCCAGTACACCCACAGTGTACACCCACACTTAGTACCCAGTGTACACCCACACCCAGTGTACACCCACACCCAGTGTACACCCACACCCAGTGTACACCCACCCAGTGTACACCCACACCCAGTGTACACCCACACCCAGTGTACACCCACACCCAGTGTACACCCACACCCAGTGTACACCCACACCCAGTGTACACCCACACCCCAGTGTACACCCACACCCAGTCTACACCCACACCCAGTGTACACCCACACCCACCCAGTGTACACCCACACCCAGTGTACACCCACACCCAGTATACACCCACACCCAGTGTACACCCACACCCAGTGTACACCCACGGTGTACACCACCCAGTGTACACCCACACCCAGTGTACACCCACACCCAGTGTACACCCACACCCAGTGTACACCCACACCCCAGTGTACACCCACACCCAGTGTACACCCACACCCCAGTATACACCCACACCCAGTGTACACCCACACCCAGTGTACACCCAGTGTACACCAGTGTACACCCACACCCAGTGTACACCCACACCCAGTGTACACCCACACCCAGTGTACACCCACACCTAGTGTACACCCACCCAGTGTACACCCAGTGTACACCCACACCCAGTACCCAGTGTACACCCACACCCAGTGTACCCCAGTGTACACCCACACCCAGTGTACACCCACACCCAGTGTACACCCACACCTAGTGTACACCCACACCCAGTGTACACCCACACCCAGTGTACACCCACACCCAGTGTACACCCACTCTTAGTGTACACCCACACCCAGTATACACCCACACCCAGTGTACACCCACACCCAGTGTACACCCACACCTAGTGTACACCCACACCCAGTGTACACCCACACCCAGTGTACACCCACACCCAGTGTACACCCACACCCAGTGTACACCCACACCCAGTGTACACCCACACCCAGTGTACACCCACACCTAGTGTACACCCACACCTAGTGTACACCCACACCCAGTATACACCCACTCTTAGTGTACACCCACACCCAGTATACACCCACACCCAGTGTACACCCACACCTAGTGTACACCCACACCCAGTATACACCCACTCTTAGTGTACACCCACACCCAGTATACACCCACACCCAGTGTACTCTCACGCTGACCTCTGACCTCCAGTCATCTGAAGACAATAGCGTTTCCTCCAAATGACTGACTTAGAGGAAGTACAGCAAATTAAACATACCATCTTGACTTTAAACTTACTAAGCTGCTGTATCTGCAGGTTACAGGAGCTGTAGGTTAACACACACATTACTGGCAGTAATGTTGTACACAGGTGCTGTCAATCATGTACCGAAAAACTTCCAATCTCTATCTAGATAACTTAAGAAGGATACGTTTACTCCGAGACATGTAATAGGGAAATGGGTTTCACCGTCTCCCCCCCCCCCCCCCCCGTTAATATGACTAAAAGTCAGCGAGGTTATACTTAATAAATTTCTGTATATGAGGGAAGTAAGTGTAATATTTGACATGGCCTGAGGCCGGGTCAAGAATGTGCCCTCACAGCCTTGACAGACATACCAAAGCAATAAGACAAGAACAATCTGCTTCCTCAACTTCCCACATAAGTATTACCAACAATTGGTTACGCTACATACATACTTTGTTTACTCTAGACAAAAGAGAAAGGGAGGGTAATCATACTGCAATTTTATTATGTAAATTCACTAATATTGTTCCAGCAATAATAAATTAAATGGCACAGTAATAACTTACACAAGGAAATAATTACACGGTAAAAGATAAGTTGGTTATATTCACCCACACACACATTATGTATACAAATTGTCTATCACAATAAATTATGGTAATAACATTTCATTAACTTGGGCCCTGGGAGCCTTGAACCCCTGACCCCAGAGTGGGAGACAGTAGCTCTACCTATCACGCTATCAACACCCACAATAAGCACTGCAGAAACAACTGCTGCTCACGCTGGAATAAGCATATCATAAATTAGATTCCAATAGATTAGCTTGCCCTGGGCTGAGGTCTAATTCTTCCATCCTTGATAACCCAGGGAAGGCTTAAAGGTGTAGTTAGGCATAATTTAGGTGTTTCTATAATCCTTCCTTAGTGTGGGTGTTCATAGTGTAGTTGATAGAGCTACCATCTCACCACACACACACACACACACACACACACACACACACACACACACACACACACACACACACACATATTACAGATATATATTACACATATATTACAGTATAATGAAAGACGGAGTGGCTTATACCACCTTGAAAGGTATATACCTTGTATGGTGAATTGAATATACCCCATTAATGAAGAATCAGTTATATATATATATATATATATATATATATATATATATATATATATATATATATATATATATATATATATATATATATATATATATAAGATGGAGGTTTCCTTCGTAAATCTTAATTTCAAGATAAACAGCAACACGATTGTCAATACGGAGATCCTGTTTAATTAAAATATTTACTTTTCCATTAAAATCTATAACGTTTTGAATACTGCTTAGTAGTCGTCATCAAATCTAAAATACAGACAAATCCATTTCAAATTTACAAAGAACTTATACTAAAAACACCATTACATTCTTAGCAGACGAAAATAACACTAAGTTACTAAAAACAAAACAACGAACAGGCAATAAACACCATCGTCAACTTAGATAAGGAACCAACAGAGTAACAGTTGATAACATTCAACAATAACAATAAGGGACAAATAAAAATGACAATTAAGATCCTAAAGATTCAATGATTCTGTGCACGACCAAGTTAGGACAATCATTAGTGAATTATTAATGTCACACATTATAAACACAATTATTATAAAATAATAGACACCCAATTATTATATTTAGAATCACAAACATAAAATGTTAAAGCTCATCATTCTTAAAAAATAAAGCACCAAAATTACAAATCAAGGGGGAACTAAACTATTAAGGAATATATAATGACGTGCAAATAAAACAAACGCGGAACAAAAAGTTGATGAAATTTCACATAATATACACTTGGACGGCTGAGGTATATTATTGTTTAAGAGGCCGCAGCTCCCTCGTGTATAATGAGAGGCCGCAGCTCCCTCGTGTATACTGAGAGGCCGCAGCTCCCTCGTGTATACTGAGAGGCCGCAGCTCCCTCGTGTATACTGAGAGGCCGCAGCTCCCTCGTGTATACTGAGAGGCCGCAGCTCCCTCGTGTATAATGAGAGGCCGCAGTTCCCTCGTGTATACTGAGAGGCCGCAGCTCCCTCGTGTATACTGAGAGACCGCAGCTCGCTCGTGTATAATGAGAGGCCGCAGTTCCCTCGTGTATACTGAGAGGCCGCAGCTCCCTCGTGTATACTGAGAGACCGCAGCTCGCTCGTGTATAATGAGAGGCCGCAGTTCCCTCGTGTATACTGAGAGACCGCAGCTCGCTCGTGTATAATGAGAGGCCGCAGTTCCCTCGTGTATACTTAGAGGCCGCAGCTCCCTCGTGTATACTGAGAGACCGCAGCTCGCTCGTGTATAATGAGAGGCCGCAGCTCCCTCGTGTATAATGAGAGGCCGCAGCTCCCTCGTGTATAATGAGAGGCCGCAGCTTCCTCGTGTATACTGAGAGGCCGCAGCTCCCTCGTGTATAATGAGAGGCCGCAAGTCCCTCGTGTATAATGAGAGGCCGCAGCTCCCTCGTGTATAATGATAGGCCGCAGCTCCCTCGTGTATAATGAGAGGCCGCAGCTCCCTCGTGTATGAGAGGCCGCAGCTCCCTCGTGTATAATGAGAGGCCGCAGCTCCCTCGTGTATAATGAGAGGCCGCAGCTCCCTCGTGTATAATGAGAGGCCGCAGCTCCCTCGTGTATAATGAGAGGCCGCAGTTCCCTCGTGTATAATGAGAGGCCGCAGCTCCCTCGTGTATAATGAGAGGCCGCAGCTCCCTCGTGTATAATGAGAGGCCGCAGCTCCCTCGTGTATAATGAGAGGCCGCAGCTCCCTTGTGTATAATGAGAGGCCGCAGCTCCCTCGTGTATAATGGGAGGCTGCAGCTACCTCGTGTATAATGACTCTACAAGTCACAGGTGAGATTCTCCATCACACAAGAGTCCAACACTGTAGAGTCGGACTCCTGTAAACAATGTTACACGAGTCCGTAACTGGTGACAGTGGTTCCCAAGTGTAAATGGCCACTCCGACCTGAGTTACGGAGTCCCTCACCACTAGCCAATCAGAAAGATTGGTCAACTCTGAGGACAAACCTATTTCCTCCCTCGCACACACTCATCCTCACTCCTCAACACCCAACCTTCCTCTACACTTCCCCTCTACCTAGACCACCCTTTGCTCCTACCCTTTCCTTACCCTTTATCTTAATCTTCCATCCCCTCCCCCCTCTCACTTCAACAACAACTCCCAGTAGATTAGCCCCAGGCCCCAACACGCCCCCCCTCCCTCCCTCCCTCTGCAACAATCCTGCAACTTTACCTCATACATTTTCTCTCTTCCCCTACACGCACCCCCTCTCCTCCCCCCTTGCAATCTTTACCTGCCTCACCTGCATCCATTTCTCCCCCGCACCCCTTCCCGCATCCCCTCCCACACCCCTTCCCGCACCCCTCCTGCACCCCCTCCCCCTGGAGAGGACTCGTCTGCACCAACACGATCGCGTTTTGACAGTACAACAAGAAAACAATCCCACTCCATTACCTCTCTGCTTCATCAATAAGAGATGCCGACACCGCCTTTATTAGTATTCTGGCCAGGTCTCCGGCAGACAGACCTCCTCCCCAGCCTCCAGTCATCTGCATAGTCATTAATTAAAATCCAGAAAGACTGAGTCTGGCATCTTGTCGGAGTTGTAAGAAAACTGCAGTCTCTCTCCCTAATTACGCTCAGATTCCAGGTGCTTTGAGGTCAGTTAGCTTCGTTCTGCCAGGTATGTTTTCCTTCACATTGTGAATGATCAGAGTGTTGACTCTTCCCTTCCTTGCTACAACATTTCTGCCAGAAAAGTCAGTCAAACAGCAACTTCACAAGACAGATTCCTTAATAAGTTGATGTCGCGGAGTCGATGATAACTTCCTGGAACAATCTGCCTGCCAAGGAGTGATGTTCTTCCTGTCTCGCAGGGAGAATGGTTTCATTCTTGAAGGTGTCATTACAGATCATCAGCTACGATCATTACATATTTTTCACACATGGAAGGTTTCCCAGGCCCGCGTGCCCACCGCCCTCAACGCTAAACTACACATAAAGAAACACCCCAAAAAAAAGTTGTCATTTATTCTGCGCGCAACTGAAGGGAACTTTAATTTCAACCCCAACCTTAAGTGCTGCAAGTTTCAAGTCAATATGACGACGCGCAGTGAAACGCAATTGGTTGGTAGAGGCTCCAAAACCCCATTACAGTACCAGCCTTACCATTTGGACTGAAGCTAAACAAGAGCTCCTCAAACTGCCCGCTGTGGCAGACCGGCGTCTTGCTAATAATCCGTCGTTTCTTTAATTCTTGGAAACGCTTGGAGCGTTTCCTCGAGTACCACTCCACTACCCTGCTGTAGGTCCACCTCCTTACAAGCGGCCGGGCGTGAGACATTTACCGGAAAGTGGAAAATTTCCACCTTTCAGAAAGTGGAAAGTGAGGAGAATATAAAACACATATGATAACACCAAGTGAGAAAGAGAGAGTGAAAGAGAGAGCGAGAGAGAAAAAAATGAGAGAGAGTGAGAGACAAACAGTAGTCTCCAGCTCTTCTTAGTCTGGACACCAAGAAGAGCTTCAGCATGGAGTGACAGCCAGTGTCTGGAGACTGATGAGAATGGAAAAATTCCTGAGATCACGGAACAAAAATAAATTACAAAATATACAAAGGAACTCGGAACATTGAAATACGAAAGAGGCGACTAAGTCATTAAGACAACGTAGCACTTGGGGGGGATATGCGAATAAGGAGGCGGAGGAACTCTGAACAAGTACACATCAAGTTTTAGACTGTCGGAGTACGAGAATGACACCCAACCCCAGCCGAGGACGCGTCTAATCTCTTCACAGTCCAGTAAAGGTGCAAGATATCTGTGAAGGACAAGGTGATCACGCGAGATAAACTTGAGTGCAGACACTCTAGACTATGTAAGTCTTCTCTGGAAAAGGAGGAGCTTCCAGATTACTGAAAAAAGGCTAATATGATGACAATATACAGGAAAGAGAAAGACAAGAACTGCTTAACTATAGATCAACATAGAACATTTAGATTTTGCCTGAAGAAAAATCCTGCTTCACAAACCTATTAAGAGTTCTACAATAAGACGACACAAGACATATAGGAGAATGGGCTGGGCAGAGTATATATTCCCCGATTGTAAGAAAGTATTTGACATTTTCCCCACACAAGAAGACATCTATTCAGGCTTCAAAAGCAACTTGGAATATCTGAAATAATACTCAATTGGGTGAGGGAGTACCTCTCAGGACGGAAGCAGAGTGTTAAAGTGAAAGATGAGGTATCAGAGTGCAGAGGTACCACGAGGGGAGTACCACAAGGCTCGGTACTAGGGACCAGTCTGTGTATAATGATAAAGAGTCAAACCAGAAGAGAGACAGTAAAACCTCTACAGTGACACCCTCAGTGACACACTCAGTGACACCCTCAGTGACACACTCAGTGACACCCTCAGTGACACACTCAGTGACACTCTCAGTGACACCCTCAGTGACACACTCAGTGACACACTCAGTGACACCCTCAGTGACACCCTCAGTGACACACTCAGTGACACACTCAGTGACACCCTCAGTGACACACTCAGTGACACCCTCAGTGACACACTCAGTGACACCCTCAGTGACACACTCAGTGACACCCTCAGTGACACACTCAGTGACACCCTCAGTGACACACTCAGTGACACCCTTCAGAGGCGGCCAGAAAAGTAGACCCAGCATTATAATGTATAATAATAAGTATTATAATATAACCCAGCCAAGAATCTAAACAAAGGTGCCTTCAGGGTCCTATATACATCGTATGGTTTATATTTCTATCCCACATTCTATGCGGGATTAACAGTTAGCTATGCAGCCCTGGTATGGGACCTGACAAAGCACAAGACCAATAAAGAAAAAGTACAAAGATAACGATAGTTCCTGAGCTGAGGGACGACCGAGAGAACTGGACGTCACCTCGCTAAAGAACAGGAGGGACAGACAGGACATGACAGCGATATCAACGATACTAAGGGCAATTGACAAAGATAAAAAAAAAAGAGTTCAAGATGAGGAACATAGAAGCCATAAGGAACTTCTCTGGCCATAAGTGGAGTGGATAAGATAAAGAAACGGTTGAAGATAACTTATTGCACAGTTGAAAATGTAAATTTGATAAAAAAAAAAAACAGGCGTAGAAACTGAGTCAGTATATTACAGTGTGTTTGGAAGGTGGGGTCAGGAGCTGATGCTCGACCCTGCGGGCACATCTAAGTGACCACACACAACCCCAGACACAACACACACCAACACAAACACACCAACACACTCACAAATAAACACACACTCACACAAAGCCTGCTGATTACCTTAATAACAAAGGGCCTCAACAAGACAATAATCGTCCCCTTTATCCTTTATCTTCCCAACAGACGAGACCTCCCCCCCCCCTTCCTCCCTTCCCCCTCTCTCTCTCTCTCTCTCTCTCTCTCTCTCTCTCTCTCTCTCTCTCTCTCTCTCTCTCTCTCTCTCTCTCTCTCTCTCTCTCTCTCTCTCTCTCTCTCTCTCTCCCTCCCTCCCTCTTTCCCTCCCTCCCTCTTTCCCTCCCTCTTTCCCTCCCTCTTTCCCTCCCTCTCTCCCTCCATCTCTCCATCCCTCTCTCCCTCCCTCTTTCCCCCCCCCTCTCTCTCTCTCCTTCCCTTTCTGCATTGTATGAAATTCCTTTTATACTCTGATAGTTTTACATTTTTAATAAAACTTCTTAACTTGTGGGCCCCTCGCTGGGACGTCACCCTCCAGAAGGTCTCAGACGCCGGGACGTTGCTCCTCAGAACCATGGGAAGGTGAGGTGTCCTCTGGTGGTCAGCTGGGGGATGACAACAACAGCCTGGTAGGTCCTAATGCTTTGCTGTTTCAGGGAGTCTTCTCCCTTGCATTTCATTCTGTGCAGCAGATCTTTTTCTCTCCCTTTTAAACTCGCATTACCTTACATTTATGCAAGTTTAGGCCAAGTAGCCATTTTTAACACCATCCCTAAAGCTTCTCTAGTGTCCTCAGCAAGGAGTGAGGAGTCCTACATGAGGATGCCTCTGACTTTATACTCAGATCCTCAGCCACCACCGCCCACGGGGTGGGTATGGGGTGCATTATAAAGAAAGAAATTGAATTGCTCAGGAGGTTAGAGGTTAAACACAGGAGTCCATTAGAGGAGGACGCTCGCCAGGGCCATCCATCACACAGGGCGGCGGGGCTGCGTGTAATAGAGATAAACTAGAGTATCGCCTTCCCTGCACGGAGCACCGCACACTCTTGGGGGCATCGTGCACACACAAACAAAGATTGGAAACTACTTCGAGCAGCGATCAACGCTGGGGTCCTGTGTGGTCCTTTGGGGACTGGTCCTGTGTGGTCCTTGGGGGACTGGTCCTGTGTGGTCCTTGGTGGACTGGTCCTGTGTGGTCCTTGGGGGACTGATCCTGTGTGGTCCCCGGGGGACTGTGAACCTGCGTGGGGTTACCGAGAGTTGGGTCTGAGTGGTCTACATGTCTACACACTGCCCCCCTTCGTGTTGTCTTTCGATTTGCTTGTCGGCGCCCTCTATGTCAGGCCCCGGGGTCGTGTAACAGTGCCCCGGTGGCCCTTCCATTCGTCCAGTTGTCCTCGCCCTGTCGCTCTCACTTCCTCACTCTGGCTCCTCTTCCAACTCGCTTCATCTCCTGTTTTCGTCACTGACGGCACTTTATTAGCGTCGCTTTCCACCGCCTTTTCGTCAGTTCATTCCTCCTTGTCGCGGTCACCGGCGGTGTTGCTCTTCCGGTCCCAGGCGTGTGATGGGCCTCGCCAGGACACGCCGGTGATGTCGGTGACAATGAGGTGACGGCGTCCCCCCCCCCCTGCAGGTCCCCACACCCCCACCCCCCTCTGCAGGTACCCACAGGAAGGCAGGAGCTGAGGTACTAATGACAGGGTGACCCAGCAAGCAGAGTGCGCCGCCACAGCACTCTACACAACGCCTACAGCACCAACTACAAATTAGTTTGTCCGCAAAGCTTTAATTAAAGAATCACAAGCGCGGGTTTTTTCCTTACCCGGCCACTAACAATCATGAAGACGTATATGATTAACCTAAGTCGGATCCAGTACACGAACACGGTCCAGTTGTGCGGGTTACGCTACATTTCACACATTGACGCTACACCGAGCACGCACTCACGCACGCACGCACTCACGCACGCACGCAAGTACGCATGCACGCACATACACACAGAGAATAATATGATACGTGGAAATACAGCCAACACAGTACAATGACAACAAGAGTATCAGTGTCAGCTGGGTGAGAGTGGATGATGTGGGTGTGTCAGGGTAAGGTGGTGACCAGGGTGAGGTAGAGACCAGGGTGAGGTAGAGATGAGGGTGAGGTAGAGATCAGGGTGAGGTAGAGACCAGGGTGAGGTAGAGACCAGGGTGAGGTAGAGATGAGGGTGAGGTAGAGATCAGGGTGAGGTAGAGACCAGGGTGAGGTAGAGACCAGGGTGAGGTAGAGACCAGGGTGAGGTAGAGATCAGGGTGAGGTAGAGATCAGGGTGAGGTAGAGACCAGGGTGAGGTAGAGATGAGGGTGAGGTAGAGACCAGGGTGAGGTAGAGACCAGGGTGAGGTAGACACCAGGGTGAGGTAGAGACCAGGGTGAGGTAGTGACCAGGGTGAGGTAGAGACCAGGGTGAGGTAGAGACCAGGGTGAGGTAGAGACCAGGGTGAGGTAGAGATGAGGGTGAGGTAGAGACCAGGGTGAGGTAGAGACCAGGGTGAGGTAGAGACCAGGGTGAGGTAGAGACCAGGGTGAGGTAGAGACCAGGGTGAGGTAGAGACCAGGGTGAGGTAGTGACCAGGGTGAGGTAGAGACCAGGGTGAGGTAGAGACCAGGGTGAGGTAGAGACCAGGGTGAGGTAGAGACCAGGGTGAGGTAGAGACCAGGGTGAGGTAGAGACCAGGGTGAGGTAGTGACCAGGGTGAGGTAGTGACCAGGGTGAGGTAGTGACCAGGGCGAGGTAGAGACCAGGGTGAGGTAGACACCAGGGTGAGGTAGAGATGAGGGTGAGGTAGAGACCAGGGTGAGGTAGAGACCAGGGTGAGGTAGAGACCAGGGTGAGGTAGAGACCATGGTGAGGTAGAGACCAGGGTGAGGATGAGTGAAGGGACTCCAGGGGAGTGAGAGAGAGAGCGCGAGAGAGAGAGAGAGAGAGAGAGAGAGGGGGGGGGGCACCACATCACACATGACATGGTCTATTGAGCTGTCAGCTGCCAATGAAAATATCAGTGCGTAAGAAATACATCAAATAAATCTTTCTTTTATATTGTAGATCATAACACATGTATTACTTCAAGATGACAGTGCACACACACGCACGCACACACGCATGAACATTTACAAACACACGTACACACGCGCGCGCAGGACTCGCGCGTAGGTGTGGGTATCAGCCAGATACCCACACCTATGTACAGACTGGCGAAGCGACTCAACGGCTTGCTGACTCCTTATGTCCCTTGCGCCTTCAACCTGAAGTCTCCACAGGAATTTGTTGACTTACTGCGGGGGAACACGGGCCACAGGGATAAGAGCCTCGTTGGACGTAGAATCACTGTTTACCAACGTACCTGTGGATGAAACAATCGGGATGATAGCGGACAGAGTGTATCATGATCCGGCCTGTACTCCTCTTGACATACCAGAAAACATTCTAAGGAAACTACTCCAAGCTTGTACTAAAGAGGCAACCTTCTTGAACCCGGATGGGGTCGTCATGGCTTCTCCCCTAGGTGTCCTGTTTGCGAACTTCTACATGGGTACCATCGAACAAAAGGTCTTAGTCGACATGAACTTAAAACCGGCCATATACTGCAGGTATGTTGACGACATTTTTACACAGGTACCTGATGTCAGACATCTGCAGGAGCTGAAGGAGGCATTTGAGTGGAATTCTGTGTTGCGTTTCACTTACGAGATGGAGAAGGATGGGAAGCTGCCCTTTCTAGATATAACAGTCATGGAAAGGAGCGGAGGTTTCCACACTGCAGTCTACACCAAGGAAACAAACATAGGAATGTGCCTCAATGCCAACAGTGACTGCCCAGACAGGTACAAGAGGAGTGTTGTTAACTCTTATGTCGACCGTGCTCTCAGCCACAGCTCAGGATGGAAGCAAGTCGATGAAGAACACTGTAGGGTAAGGCAGGTCCTAGTCAACAACGGCTTCACCAATGGTTTCGTTGAAGACATCATAAGAAGGAAGGTGAAACGCCATGCAACCTCTGAAGAGACAACTAACACAACACCTGTACCCCCTATTAGACTATTTTACAGGAACTTCTTTTCCACAGCTCATAAAACGGAGGAAAGGGTCCTGAAAGATATTGTTAATAGAAACGTTATCCCTACAGACAAAGATCAGAAGATACAATTGACGATTTACTATAAAACCAAGAAAACTGCCAACCTACTCATGAGAAACTCTCCAGACACAAAGCAGAACGCTTTGAAAGTGACCAATGTCATCTATGCCTTCAAATGACCACTTGGGGACTGTAAGCCTCAAAGAACTCAGTATATAGGCAAGGCAACAACATCTCTTTCCAGGTGATTAACGATGCATAAGCAACAGGGCTCCATTAAGGAACATATAGCCTCTTCCCACAACCAGACCATCACCAGAGAAGTCTTAACAAAAAACATGGAAATCATCAATAGATACAGCGATAGCAGGCGGCTTGATATCTGCGAGGCACTACACATTAAGAAGCCAACACCAGCAATCAACAGCCAATTAATGCACAATTCTTTTCTACCCACTTCAAGACTCCGCACCAATATAGAAGCATCAAGAAATATGGGCCAATAGGCCCTTTGCATTTACTTCCATTCTTCCCCTTTAACGTTACCCAATATTACCCAATATTTCGTGTTCTATCTTGTGTTGAAAGTTTGTTTTCACCTCATCCAAAATAACATATCACCTCACCCAAATGCAGGTATATAAAATGAAAAGCCATTTGAATTATAGCATAGTAAGAAATCTGTCTTAGTGTTTGCACGTTATAGTTGTGTGTGAGTAAACTAAAGTCTTTGAAAATGTAATAAGTTATTACGAAACGCGTTCAAGTGTCGCGTCAGACTAGATATAAAAATGAATTTTGGAGAACTGATTTTTCAATTACCATCAACAGTGAAAAGAACCATAAGAAATATTGAGAAAATTCGTGTTAGAATTATTAATCTTACTTTTTCGGTCATATTTAATAATATATGTCTACAGGAAAGACTGCTACCAATATATATATATATATATATATATATATATTGTGACGATAATCTCTTTCAAGAGAGATTGAGCCTGCTCTTCCCTACATAATTACGTCAAAATACAAGATACTATATACAAGATACGTTCACCAAGTATCGCCAAACGTTTTGCCCAGAGAGCAAATCGTACCCAGCACACCTGGCCACCGCCGTAACCAGCTAACTGCTCATCCTCTGCCTGCCTGTTGCTGATTGGCTGGTGTCTCGTCGCACCTGCCCTCCGCCACCACCACAAGTCGACGTCTGGGCTGCAGTGCGCCAGTCTCGTCAGAATATCTCAGTGCTCAATGCAGTTGACATCTCTCGCTGGTAGACTAAGCCTTGGTTTTCGTGTACTAAGGGAGGTGGCAGCTCGAAGCCAGTATTCCAGCACTCATATTTTATTTTGCTATCATTGTAACTTATTTGTCTTAGCGTAACTTTTCATTTGCCAGTGATTATCCATGTTATTTTGTTTGTTGACTTGTCCTGCATATTTTTATGAGATTGCCTTTATTCATGTCTTGTTTTTCTAGAGTAATTGAAATTTCATTGTTTATATACTTGTGTTTTGTGTGTCTTCCCATTACCTTACCACAGATGAAAGGACCAACTTTTCTCTTTTTTTTTTTGATTATGTGACGAGGCCCTGCCCCTAGCTTTTGAAACAGCCGAACACCAACGCTTTACCGTCACAATATATATATATATATATATATATATATATATATATATATATATATATATATATATATATATATATATATATATATATATATATAATGTGTGTAAATCACGAAAATGAAATGATAAAGCTATCCATTTCATTATGAATGAGTTATTTTTTTTTAATTTGAGTTAAAAGTGTCAATGGAGACTGTCCTCAGAATAAACCCACTACTATGTAACCCCGCCCCCCTTCAAATTACGTGGGAAAGTTATCTAGATATGGGTGATGGTCTGAAAACTTATTACGGTTCCAGTTATAGTCTACATGTAAACTGGGAAGTGAACCTTTGTCTTATAACTTGAGAATAATCTCTGTTAAAATTTCTTGTATTACAAATCGTTGCTTAAAAATATATAAAAAAGTGTATATGTGCTGAAAACATTTTCTTTCAAGAATTTGGTTTTCTGTAAACGGAATTAAGTCGAAGAATTATATAGTTTTTGAATTCCATATTTCACATTATTGTCAATAATACAACGTATTAACATAATGAAACATAGGGAAACCTAACCTAACCTAATCAATCCTTAACCTATAGTAACTTTAACCTAACCTTACCATGGATAGAGAGTAGATAATGGCACTAATTACGTAGTCGTTCTCACTCCATACCTGTGAGTGTATTTCCTCCCTGACGACACCTTGGTCATTGGTGCGACCAGATCTCATTGTCGTTCAGAAACTTGCGTCAGAAAACAGCAGAGGAAAACAGAAGTGAACAAAAGAAGAGACACAAAAGTAAACAAATAAAGACAGAAGTAAACAAATAAAGACACAGAAGTACACAAAGAAAGACACAGAAGTAAACAAATAAAGACACAGAAGTAAACAAATAAAGACACAGAAGTAAACAAATAAAGACACAGAAGTAAACAAATAAAGACACAGAAGTAAACAAAAGACAGACACAGAACTGAGAGAGAAAGATATACATACACAGCCAGAGAGACATAGCTGTATGATCACTTCCCATAAATGGACCTCAGTTATGGAGAGACATGAAGGGGTCGTAACACCCGCCTGAAATTCGATGAACTCATCAGATAACAAGTTTCAACAAATTAAATTAATTATGCATGCAAATTACAATATATCAGTCAAGAGTCAAGACATACACTTACACAGAGAGCTGTAGCCATCTTATCAGTGGGTGTACACGTAGAGTTTATTGTAGATCTGCACTATGTGTTCAGTCCTTAAGTATGCCGCTGGGACCTTGATAACCCTCCAAAGGTTGATAGATCTTTATAACCTTCCAGAGGTTAATAGACCTTGATAACCTTAAAGAGGTTGGTAGACCTTGATAACCTTAAAGAGGTTGGTAGACCTTGATAACCTTAAAGAGGTTGATAGACCTTGATAACCCTTCAATTAAATAAATTGTCAATGTATATTCCTTACTAAATTCAACAAGGTTAGATTGGGTTTAATATATATTATATATATATATATATATATATATATATATATATATATATATATATATATATATATATATATATATATATATATATATATATATATATATATTAAACCCAACCTAACCTTGTTGAATTTAGTAAGGAATATACATTGACAATTTATTTAATTCATTTTATTGAATTATATCGCTGTTTATCGGTAAAGTTTTCCACAGCTACGATCAGCTGATCCAATATCAACAAAAGTCATGAACTGAATTTCACCAACGTATATATGTAATTGATCTAACGTCACTTAGGTTCAATGATATACTCAGCGGAAAACCGTCTGTTATTACCTAGAGTACGTTATTATGACGTAAAATAACGTCGGGAATGTTTCAATTAAATAGGAAAGCAGAATAAATACAGTGAATTATATGCCAAGTTTATATCATCCGGCGCTAGGTGGCGCGCGGATCACTTGCCGAGGGACTTTGCTAGAGAGCGAGGCCATCTTTATCTGTGTCCGGGAGCTGGCGGTGTTATCGTCTGTTATATGGACCATCCGAGCATTATCGGAGCTCAGACTTTGCTGCCAGCTTCATCTTCATTGTGAGCCCCGTGTCCGGTTGGCTAAGTACCCCACAATTACCTTGTTGTGGCCATAATATTGTGTTTTTTGGGTGTCCAACCGTTACGCTGAATGAAGATAAAAAAACACCAGTGTGTTTTCCATGCCCAGTCAACTCCATTTTCAATTTGTATTTGTGGAACTACACACAATTATATAGAAATTATATAATATTAATTTTGCAGCTTGGAGTTATCTACGAGAGAAGATAACTTATTTCTAATTTTCTAATAACTACTTCTAATAATCTTCTAATAACTAATTTTCCTGTTTAGGTCATAGGTAGTTTTAGCATTATTGATTTTACCCACAAAAAGGTGTGTAAGGGAATTACTCCAAATAATACTTAGAAATTTTTACAGTCCACTTCTCTAATTTTATTTAAATAAATTATTTAATTCATGATCATATCAGATTATATATTGGAGAAGTTTTCCCTACAGTGATAACCCTCCGAAGATTGACAGACCTTGATAACCCTAAAGTTAATAGACCTTAATAAACATAGGTTAATAGATCGTAATAATCCTCTAGAGGTTGATAGGTCGTAAGCCCAGCATCAATAAGACAAAGCAAGCATGTTCTATTCTACACGTTAAACAGACAATTATGTCTTGTGCCTCTTCTGGTGCCCAACCAGCTCCACCTCCCAATTTGACAAGCGTCAAATTTGAAGTGGGTTTTGCCTGAGTGGAAACATAAGACTCAACGTAACCCATCTGACCTATCGTCCTAAGAAACATGAATATTGCGGTGCCTTTAAATCCTTTAATGCATCAAAATGTTGACACTTGTTACTGTTAAGCTGTGGTGTGGGGGCTAGGCTGTGGTGTGGGGCTAGGCTGTGGTGTGGGGCTAGGCTGTGGTGTGGGGGTGGTGTGGGTGCTAGGCTGTGGTGTGGGGGCTAGGCTGTGGTGTGGGGCTAGGCTGTGGTGTGGGGCTAGGCTGTGCTGTGGGGCTAGGGTGTGGTGTGGTGTGGGGTGGGGCTAGGCTGTGGTGTGGGGCTAGGCTGTGCTGTGGGGCTAGGCTGTGCTGTGGGGCTAGGCTGTGCTGTGGGGCTAGGGTGTGGTGTGGGGGCTAGGCTGTGGTTTGGGGTTAGGCTGTGGTGTGGAGCTGGGCTGTGGTGTGGAGCTGGGCTGTGGTGTGGGGCTAGTCTGTGGTGTGGGGCTAGGCTGTGGTGTGAGGCTAGGCTGTGGTGTGGGGCTAGGCTGTGGTGTGGGGGCTAGGCTGTGGTGTGGGACTAGGCTGTGGTGTGGAGCTAGGCTGTGGTGTGAGGGCTAGGCTGTGGTGTGGGGGGCTAGGCTGTGGTGTGGGGCTAGGCTGTGGTGTGGGGGAGGGCTAACCTGTGGTGTGGGGGGCTAGGCTGTGGTGTGAGCTAGGCTGTGGTGTGGGGCTAGGCTGACCGGACTCTACATCCACAATAACATAGTTGAACAGCGTCTTCCCCGCGACCCAAAGGAACTATCAACTCTGCCAAATAATGCTAAGATTAGACAGTTATCGTGTCCAGCATTTTGTCTAGCCCTAAATATTATTGCCCAGGTAACCTGTTCCGTTGATTAGACAATGTGGAGTGTGTCGCCGGGTAAAGTTCGTACTACACGATAACATCTTCACTACCACAATCCGGTTTTGTTCCCCCGGTGGAGGAGTGAATACTTCCCGCTGCCACAACTGGCACTTATGGCACCAGTGCCGCTACACACGCCCTCATCAACCTCACCCTTCTCTCCATTTTCAATTGTCTAACCACAAACGTACAAACCCAAGCAACCCACCTAACCTATCGAGGCCGATCCTAGAAAACAGTCAATATTTCGGGGCTTTTTAACCGATTGATTCCGAAAACAAGCAAAATGTAAGCCATTGCGAGGACGGGGTTGTTCCTCTTTAAGGCACGATAGTTCCTTCTTTTCTGGCCGCTTTCTTTGGTTAATTGATTACTTACGTCACCTGTTTCTCTCAATTTAGTAACATGAGGCTGTAAGTAACCACGCCAATAGGTCCCGCCAGCAGTCAGGCAACAGGTCTGGCCGGCCTGACCAGCATCCTTAATGACTTAGACGTGCTGGTCGGCCTTGCTGGTGGTTCGACACGCCACGATTGATGGAGCAGACGGAGTTGACGGGAATTATGGGAGGCTGGAGGGGGAGAGGGTAGGGGTGGGTTGAGGGGGTAGGGGTAGGTTGAGGGGGTAGGGATGGGTTGAGGGGGGGAGGGGGGAGAAGGAGGGATGGGAAGTGATAATTCTTCATCCCCCAGCCACCAGTAGCCGCTGGTATTCGCCTCCCCTGGCAAATATTTTGACTCTACTTCACAGAATAATGAAATTAATGTATCCAGTTAATTTTTGTTAATTACTGGAGTTGCTTGCGTGTGTGACGCCAGTCTGTGTCGGTGCGGTTCACTATTGGTTTAGTGGGTTAAATTATTATTATTTTTTTTAGTGAGCATTTATGGGTTTTGGTGAAGAGGAAATGCTTCAGGTAACGGGAGTCTTATCTAAGGGAACGAATATATTTGGGAGATATTTTGCCTAAAATAGGAAATGCCTCTTGACTATTTTCTGCCTGGGCAGACTTCAACCACATAGGCGATATTCCAGCAACATTAAGTTAATGTAATATGTTACTTCCTCACATTAAACGACATGTTTTATGTGTGGAGGAAGACAGTATACTTAGTCTATGCTCTTTGTATTAGCTTAAAATATAATGGTAAGCAGACGATGAGTCGCGATAACGTGGCTGAAGAGTTGATGATTTACACGACTTGATAATGGTCCATGATGGACCGAAACGTCGTCGGTTCTTCATTTTCAGATGTGAGCGTTGGGTGGAAAGTTGACTTTCGATCTTCTAGACCAGCAAATCCTTATTTTACACATCCCTGGTTCACTATACCTTATCTCGAGATTATCTTGCAGTGGTTCTGGGGACCACTGTCTCCGCGGCCCGCTCTCTGATCAGGCTGCCCGGGTGGTGGTCTGGTCAACCAGGCTACTGCACGCCGCTGCTCGCAACCTGGCGTTTGAATAACAGCCTGGTTGATCAGGTATCCTTTGAATGTTTATTAAGTTCCCTTTTGAACACGGTGAGAGGTTATGCCCCTTGTGTTGAAGCCTCGGGGCCCCTAATGTTCATGTGTAAATAACAACCACAATTGATTTAATTTTAGGTATAACAGCTTACATTTATCATACAGAAGAGGGGGGGGGGAGGTGGACGATGGAGAAAAGTTACTTATAATACAAGATAATACAATATAAAATACAGCACCTATCACTAAGAGCGGCACGGGGCGTACCAGATAGGCGACAGCTCTGTAGTTAACCCGACGATGCGCACCCTATTTTCTGTCATTTTCAACCTTAATTGCCAATTACCGGATCGTCGATGAATTCCGGACGATGTCTGCTTTCCGTACCTATTCCTTGGCTATAATGGGAGGACCCCCTCTATCCCTGTCCTCCCCTCTCTCCCCCTCCCCAGCGACCTATCGCGTGCCCTTACTCCGGACCCTTTAATTTACCCCTTTATCATTGGATATCGCTTGCGACCCCTTTCCCTGTACCCTCTTATTACCTACCACCACTTAGGAGGCTGTTTACGGGTCTGTCCATGGAGGTTCCGGACGGGGGTGAGGTAGACGGGCCCTCACCGTCTCCTAAACAATCATCGTTTTTTCTTCGCATTTATTTCATCACGTTTGTCTAGTTGTCATACTGCCTCACCTCTGTGTTTCGGTTCCTGGTGAGGTCAAACACGGTAGTGTCGCGCGAGTTAATGGTTTCCAGGTACCTGGGTGTTAGTCAGCTGTCACGGGCTGCTTCCTGGGAGTGGAGCTCTGGTCGAGGACCGGGCCGCGGGGACACTAAAAATCCCCGAAATCATCTCAAGATAACCTCAAGATAGGAGAAGATAACTTCCATGTGTTCTCTCTGGCTCTGTTGCTCCTCAGTCGACACCACTCGTCACCATTTCCTATGCTTATGACAATGTTATACGGTGTGATGCTGTCTCTTCTTGCTCTCTTTTGGTCTATAATGATGTAAGGTTCACATCACCTAGCTTGTTCACGTAGCTCACCTAGCTTGTCCTCGTAGCTCACCTAGCTTGTTCTCGTACCTCACCTAGCTTGTCCTCGTAGCTCACCTAGCTTGTCCTCGTAGCTCACCTAGCTTGTCCTCGTAGCTCACCTAGCTTGTTCTCGTAGCTCACCTAGCTTGTTCTCGTAGCTCACCTAGCTTGTCCTCGTACCTCACCTAGCTTGTTCTCGTAGCTCACCTAGCTTGTTCTCGTACCTCACCTAGCTTGTCCTCGTACCTCACCTAGCTTGTTCTCGTAGCTCACCTAGCTTGTTCTCGTACCTCACCTAGCTTGTCCTCGTACCTCACCTAGCTTGTTCTCGTAGCTCACCTAGCTTGTTCTCGTAGCTCACCTAGCTTGTTCTCGTACCTCACCTAGCTTGTTCTCGTAGCTCACCTAGCTTGTTCTCGTAGCTCACCTAGCTTGTTCTCGTACCTCACCTAGCTTGTTCTCGTAGCTCACCTAGCTTGTTCTCGTAGCTCACCTAGCTTGTCCTCGTACCTCACCTAGCTTGTTCTCGTAGCTCACCTAGCTTGTTCTCGTAGCTCACCTAGCTTGTTCTCGTACCTCACCTAGCTTGTTCTCGTAGCTCACCTAGCTTGTCCTCGTAGCTCACCTAGCTTGTCCTCGTAGCTCACCTAGCTTGTTCTCGTAGCTCACCTAGCTTGTCCTCGTAGCTCACCTAGCTTGTCCTCGTAGCTCACCTAGCTTGTCCTCGTAGCTCACCTAGCTTGTCCTCGTAGCTCACCTAGCTTGTCCTCGTAGCTCACCTAGCTTGTCCTCGTAGCTCACCTAGCTTGTCCTCGTAGCTCACCTAGCTTGTCCTCGTAGCTCACCTAGCTTGTCCTCGTAGCTCACCTAGCTTGTCCTCGTAGCTCACCTAGCTTGTTCTCGTAGCTCACCTAGCTTGTCCTCGTAGCTCACCTAGCTTGTTCTCGTAGCTCACCTAGCTTGTCCTCGTAGCTCACCTAGCTTGTCCTCGTACCTCACCTAGCTTGTTCTCGTAGCTCACCTAGCTTGTTCTCGTAGCTCACCTAGCTTGTCCTCGTACCTCACCTAGCTTGTTCTCGTAGCTCACCTAGCTTGTTCTCGTAGCTCACCTAGCTTGTCCTCGTACCTCACCTAGCTTGTCCTCGTACCTCACCTAGCTTGTTCTCGTAGCTCACCTAGCTTGTTCTCGTAGCTCACCTAGCTTGTCCTCGTAGCTCACCTAGCTTGTCCTCGTACCTCACCTAGCTTGTTCTCGTAGCTCACCTAGCTTGTTCTCGTAGCTCACCTAGCTTGTCCTCGTACCTCACCTAGCTTGTTCTCGTAGCTCACCTAGCTTGTTCTCGTACCTCACCTAGCTTGTTCTCGTAGCTCACCTAGCTTGTTCTCGTACCTCACCTAGCTTGTTCTCGTAGCTCACCTAGCTTGTTCTCGTACCTCACCTAGCTTGTTCTCGTAGCTCACCTAGCTTGTTCTCGTAGCTCACCTAGCTTGTCCTCGTAGCTCTCGTTCCTTCGTTCTCAGACGAAGGATTCAACCACCCTCGAGAATGTTAAATCCTTCTCACTCAGCTACAAGTATCACTTGAATGCGTTTTCAAAGAAAATAGTTGAATATGGTGTCATTATCTCTGATGATAAAACATGGGTTCTTGTTCCCCCAATTCTCTTCCCCATGATAACTATAATATTACTGGAGTCCCCCATGGCAAGATGCGAGTCTTGTAAATATCTTGGAATCGAAATCAATGATACAAATCTTAACAGCAACCGGTCTAACCTCTTGTGGGGTAAAGGATTTGTCATTAGCATAATATATGCCCGTGGCTCCTGTACGGCCTTTATACGATCTGTTACTGATTATCATCATGCCTTACATCTTGTTCATTTGTCCCACTAACCCCTTACAAGGCCTAGCTGTGGCACACCATGGTGCACTGTGCTCATCATTCTGGGTCGTCTAGGAACAGGTAGAATTGCTAACATGAGAAAGGAGCTAAAAATACTTCCTATTTACGAAAGTTCTCATTAATACTATGTTGTGTGAAGGTGAAGGACAGGCCCAATACATGTGTAAGTGTATTATTAAACCCAATGTTCGCATGCACCTACATTCTTTTTTTTTCAAGGAGTACACAATGTTCTGCCACAGAACATTGTTTTCAGCACCTGGATAAAGGACACACAGTACTCAATTAGGTGAGTACACACACACACACACACACACACACACACACACACACACACACACACACACACACACACACACACACAAGAGGGGCCTCGTAGCCTGGTGGATAGCGCGCAGGACTCGTAATTCTGTGGCGCGGGTTCGATTCCCGCACGAGGCAGAAACAAATGGGCAAAGTTTCTTTCACCCTAAGTGCCACTGTTACCTAGCAGTAAATAGGTACCTGGGAGTTAGTCAGCTGTCACGGGCTGCTTCCTGGGGTGTGTGTGTGTGTGTGTGGTGTGTGGAAAAAAAAAATAGTAGTTAGTAAAACAGTTGATTGACAGTTGAGAGGCGGGCCGAAAGAGCAAAGCTCAACCCCCGGAAAAACACAACTAGTAAACACACACACACACACACACACACACACACACACACACACACACACCCAGGGACCTAATAGCTGAGTGGACAGCGCTCTGTACTCGAAGTCCTACCACCGTGGACTCGTAATCCATCCCCGGTGATGGCAGAAACAAAATGAGCAGTTTCTTTGACTCTGATGCCCCTATTAAGTAACAGTAAATAGGTACCTGGGAGTTAGACAGCTGTTACGGGCTGCTTCCTGGGGGTGTGTGGGAAAAAATATTAGTAATTAGTAACAGTTGCCTGATTGACAGTTGAGAGGCGGGCCGAAAGAGCAGAGCTCAACCCCCGCAAGCACAACTAAATGAATATAACTAGGTGAATACAACTACAGTAGATGAATACACACACACACACACACACACACACACACACACGCACACACACACACAATATACGTCCCTACCATAGGTAACCCCTCCCCCCTACCCTAATCATACATACATTATTATTTATAGGCTTGATCCCAGCCACCCTCACGCCGCCTAACACAATCTTCCTAATACTTGGCGCTGTCACCACGACCCCACCTGGGTCACCACGACCCCACCTGGGTCACCACGACCCCACCTGGTGCCCCACGACCCCACCTGGGTGCACCACGACCCCACCTGGGTCACCACGACCCCACCTGGGTGCACCACGACCCCACCTGGGTCACCACAACCCCACCTGGGTCACCACGACCCTACCTGGGTGCACCACGACCCCACCTGGTGCACCACGACCCTACCTGGGTCCACCACGACCCCACCTGGGTGCACCACGACCCCACCTGGCCACACTCACCCTGGCACAGAGCCAGGCGCAAGACAACTCCCAAGATATGCAGTTTTAATGTGTCGTTTGGGATGAGGTGATTACATGTTTCCGGTGAGGTGTGAGACGTTGACACTTGAGAATGGCGCCTGGGAGGGAGGGAAGGAGGAGAGAGAGAGAAGACACACTGATCACGAGAACACAGAGCTGGTAAGGAAGACACACACACAGACACACAGACACACACACATTAATGCCCAGGAGAGGATCTCCAGCCCCCCCCCCCCCCCCACCACAAAAACCAGGACCCGTGTTTGGCGACGGTGTGATGGTTCCGCACGATAACTCACACACACACCAAGTCCACTAACGATCACACCGATGCACTATCACAAAAAAAGAACCCACCCCCACAGCAGGGTCCGGCAGCGTCGGTGCTAATGGTCGGGACAAGACAACTACCACCGCAGGACGACGCACCAAAGCAACACATACAAACCTCATGGAGGCAAAAAAAAAGCCATGACTAACTCAAAACATTTTTAGCTGGCGTCTTTGTAGCGTTTGATGCGGTAATATATATTCACACCTTTCAGCGGCGCCTTTTACTTGCTTGTCTTTACTTTTAGTAGATATATGGTCTTCTAATTTCAAGCATGCGTCGTATGATTTAAGTGTCGTCACACTAACTTCCATGCGAGGCCTCCGTAACTTCCATGCGATGCCTCCGTAACTTCCATGCAACACCTCCGTAACTTCCATCCGATGCCTCCGTAACTTCCATGCAACACCTCCGTAACTTCCATCCGATGCCTCCGTAACTTCCATCCGATGCCTCCGTAACTTCCATGCGACGCCTCCGTAACTTCCATGCGACGCCTCCGTAACTTCCATGCGACGCCTCCGTAACTTCCATCCGATGCCTCCGTAACTTCCATGCGACGCCTCCGTAACTTCCATGCGACGCCTCCGTAACTTCCATGCGACGCCTCCGTAACTTCCATGCGACGCCTCCGTAACTTCCATGCGACGCCTCCTTAACTTCCAGCGACGCCTCCGTAACTTCCATCCGACGCCTCCGTAACTTTCATGCGACGCCTCCGTAATTTCCAACGACGCCTCCGTAACTTCCATGCGACGCCTCCGTAACTTCCATGCGACGCCTCCGTAACTTCCAGCGACGCCTCAGTAACTTCCATGTGACGCTTCCATAACTTCCATGCGACGCCTCCGTAACTTCCAGCGAAGCCTCCATAACTTCCAGCGACGCCTCAGTAACTTCCATGTGACGCTTCCATAACTTCCATGCGACGCTTCCTTAACTTCCAGCGACGCCTCCTTAACTTCCAGCGACGCCTCCTTAACTTCCAGCAATGCCTCCGTAACTTCCATGCGACGGCTGCGTAACTTCCATGCGATGCATCCGTAACTTCCATGCAACACCTCCGTAACTTTCATCCGACGCCTCCGTAACTTCCATGCGACGCCTCCGTAACTTCCAGCGACGCCTCAGTAACTTCCATGTGACGCTTCCATAACTTCCATGCGACGCCTCCGTAACTTCCAGCGAAGCCTCCATAACTTCCAGCGACGCCTCAGTAACTTCCATGTGACGCTTCCATAACTTCCATGCGACGCTTCCTTAACTTCCAGCGACGCCTCCTTAACTTCCAGCGACGCCTCCTTAACTTCCAGCAATGCCTCCGTAACTTCCATGCGACGCCTCCGTAACTTCCATGCAACACCTCCGTAACTTCCATGCGACGCCTCCGTAACTTCCAGTTACGCCTCCTGTACAGAAATGTGCTTCTCCGTCCTTGAAGCACGTTATTGCTACATGTCCTCACCGACTGAATTTTTCCCTGTACTCATCTAAATGTGCTTGTGGAGGTTCAGTTTTAGCTCTTTAGCCCCGCCTCTCAACCTGTAATCAACTGTTGTTCAGGTTTCCATCCCCATTAGGCTGTCGTAACTAATTTT
The DNA here is from genome assembly GCF_020424385.1 of Procambarus clarkii. NCBI lineage: Eukaryota > Metazoa > Arthropoda > Malacostraca > Decapoda > Cambaridae > Procambarus > Procambarus clarkii. The sequence continues at coordinate 5,768,290 of NC_059580.1, read as the reverse complement.
AGAGCAGTGTAATGAGTTTACCTCGACTACTGCACTGGTTAATGAAGTTCATTTGTGGCCTACCCCGACACTTAACAAATTATGAGTTATGTTTATGGTTTATGCAGTCTAGCTCACAGTATTCTAGCACCATATTTTATCTGCATATTAACGTAACGTAAATGTGATTGGTCATATTGTTTGTTTTGCACACGTTGTATTAGAGCCAAGCCTGGATATTATTTTTTGTTTTGTAAATTGTTTAAAGGAATGTTTCATAAGTAAAGTATTTTGAAATGTTTTTTTTCTGTCTTATCTTACAGTTACCTCACAGTGAAGACAAATTGCAGTCTTAACTTTTTTTACCTTTTTTTTGCTTTTTGTTTGTTTTATGTGACAGGCATTCCATCTGCCCTAAAGAGACTGCATTAACATCCATTTTTCTCGTCATAATATATACGACAAAGATTTAAAAAAAAAGGGTCATAATGAATGAAACTTAGAAACTGAAAAATATTTGCCAGTGACAAATATGGTTTATCCCCGGCCCCATTAGGCACAACAATGGTATAAACAAATGGTTTAATCCCCCATCAGGCACAATAGCATTAACAAATGGTTTAATTCCTCGTCAGGCACAATAGCATTAACAAATGGTTTAATCCCCCATCAGGCACAATAGCATTAACAAATGGTTTAATCCCCCATCAGGCACAATAGCATTAACAAATGGTTTAATTCCTCGTCAGGTACAACAGTGGCATAAACCAATAAACGATAACATCAGGACAAATTTTGTTGGTTAACAAGGTGACAGCACCTGAGAACCTTGATTGCTAATTGCTAATTGTGATCACTTGTTCCCTCATGTCTTGCCCTCTGTCTCACTCCCACTCTTTATCTCAATTTCTCTCTCTCTCTCTCTCTCTCTCTCTCTCTCTCTCTCTCTCTCTCTCTCTCTCTCTCTCTCTCTCTCTCTCTCTCTCTCTCTATATATATATATATATATATATATATATATATATATATATATATATATATATATATATATATATATATATATATATATATATATATATATCCCTCCCTCTCTTTATCTCAATTTTCTTCTGCTTTATGTGTTGTTCTATGTCTCCTCCATTTTTTTCCTCTCTGTCTCTCTTTGCATCTTCCTCCTTTCCACTTCCATCTCTCGATCTACTTCACTCTTTCCTCCATGTTCCAATTTTTCTTCCTCCATCTCTCTATCGCCTCTTTCTTTAACCTCTCTCGTAAATCTCCCTCCCTCCTTCCCAATCTCCTCCATCTTCCTATCTCTCTCCTCCCCCCCCCCCCCTCCTCCAACTCGGTAACGGTAAGTGTAGACGTAAAACTAATACACAGTTATATTAAGTTATTGATTAGAACCTAACAAGAACTACGTGACATGTTTACTCCATTAATGTAAGTAATTTATTGGACCCCTCCCCATCCCCTTCTACCAGGCCTACCCCTCCCCTCTGCCCTCCCCTATCCTACCCCCTCCCCTGTACCTCTTACCCCTCCCCTTTTCCCCCTGCCCTCCTTCCCTCTACTCCTTACCCCCAATCCCATGTTACGTTCCCTACCTCCTTACCCCTTCTCCTGTCTACATCCCTACAAATTTGCCCTCCATTCCCCCTACACCCACCATTCTCCCCCTCCTAGCCCTCGTCCCCCAGCATTCCTTCCCCCTCCCCTATCCATCCTACCTTAATGCTTCCTCTCCTACCCACACAATCCTGTACAATTCTGTATTTAACATAAGTGTAGATTGTGTGAAGGGCCGTGTGGTCTGAGGAGTGACAGCCAATAACATAATACACCAATAAGCTATTTCATAGTAATCTACTCTCAAGTTTGGTACATCTCTAATGACGTCAAATTGTCAGTCGAAAGTTGAGAGAAAATGTTATGTGAAAAACTTCAAACTTAGAGAGAAGTGTGCAGCTTAATTCACTGACATTGTAACACAAAGTACGATTAGGAAGCCCACTTGATATAATGAGTGAGAGGTGACCATTGTCTTTTTTTTTTTTTGCAGGGATATTCCTGCGCGGGCCCTAAGCCTCTGGCTGGCCCACTAGACCATTGTCGTGGTGTTCTCTGGTGTATTATAACCAAGCCTCAGTCCTGCAGAATAACCTGGCAAGGATTTATCCACCATTTATAGTGTCCACTTACGAAACCTGTACATCTTTCATTCATCATGACACAACCATGGTATTAAGCAGTTTATGAGCTTCGAAGCGCTACGAGAATGTCTATAACAATGTTAACCTTGGGTTGTGATGTTTCGACGCTTGTAAACTGTTTAGTAAATGCAGAATAAGCCGCCGCGATTGTGAAAAGATGCACAGGCTTCGTGAGTGTTCACACACGTGCTTGTCGAGTCCTGGTCCTGCTCGTAATACCTGGTCTTTATACCTGGTCTTTATACCTGGTCTTTAAACAGGTAACATTGTCACAATAGTTTGTCGTCTTTTGTGCAGAGTATGACAGCCCTTGATGAAGCTCTTCTTCAGTGACTGTGTGTGTAATGGAGGTAAAATGAATTTATTAGATGTCAAAGATGTTTCGTATATAGAATCATATCCTCTTATGTTTCACGTGCCTGGTGTGTGTGTGGGTGTGTGTTTACTAGTTGTGTTTACTAGTTGTGTTTTTACGGGGGTTGAGCGTTGCTCTTTCGGCCCGCCTCTCAACTGTCAATCAACTGTTTACTACTTTTTTTTTTCTTTTTTTTTTCCACACCACACACACACACACCCCAGGAAGCAGCCCGTGACAGCTGACTAACTCCCAGGTACCTATTTACTGCTAGGTAACAGGGGCATTCAGGGTGAAAGAAACTTTGCCCATTTGTTTCTGCCTCATGCGGGAATCGAACCCGCGCCACAGAATTACGAATCCTGCGCGCTATCCACCAGGCTACGAGGCCCCTCTACCTCTACCCTCTGTGTGTGTGTGTGTGTGTGTGTGTGTGTGTGTGTGTGTGTGTGTGTGTGTGTGTGTGTGTGTGTGTGTGTGTGTGTGTGTGTGTGAAGGTACCCACGTGAACTTGCTAGTCCTTCACAGTCTATAGTGTTATATAAGATGCAATCCAGTTAGGTACTTCTGAGATCCTTCCTTATTGTGGATATCCATGGTGTGGTTGGTAGGATAACCAACCGTCTCGCTCTTTTGAGGGCTGAGTTCGAGTCTCCGATAATCCAAGTGAATGAAACGTTGTTATATGTTTGCTGATGAGTCTTGAAGGTGTACTGAGCCTCTGTAAGGCAGGTGTGCTGTCACTTGCTTTATTGATATGTTTATCATTTTCGTCCACTAATGTAACGCTTAAAAGGATTCGAATAATTTCAGTGTCTGCAGGAGAGTCTTAACTACGCACCTGTAAATGGACTAGCTTGTTACCGTTCAGAGATCCATACGACAGCTCGCAGTAGATAAGGAGAGGATTAGTATGCTGAGTATGATTGATGTAGTGGTTCGCAGTGGGTGTGTAGCGTGGAGGGTGCTCAGGGTGGTACACTAACATCTTGTGACCAACTCCCAATATTACTGGTTTCTTCTCATGAATATTACACTCACTTATCCACTTAAGAGTCTTGTGTTGCTGACGTCTGAAAGTAGGTGATGACAGTTGCTGGTTTTCGTCCAAGGTCATCCCCCTAGAGATGTTCTTGGGGTATATTATTATTACGTGTTAAAACCCGGAGCGCAAGCGTAGTAATAAGTCTTACGATAGACTCACTTTTAGAATGAAGGTTCAACTTTTTTTTTTTGTCTTTTCTATACATGTAGTGTGGATATTCAAATATGACGCGCATAGCTCTGGTTTGTGTTTAACTTTACCAAAGGTTCTTGAGATCGTCAGGGAGAGAAGTCAATATGAGTTCTGATGATATGTGACTTTGTACATATTTGACTTACCTTTTATGTACATTAAACACACATTAAACATTTTTATGTACATTTAACACACATTAAACATTTTTATGTACATTTAACGCGGCGCATTTGTTTTAATGTGTCAAGTTGTCATCATAAGTACCAAACCAGTATGATCATATAGCTTTCAATTGTCCCTTGTAACATTTGTCAACAAGGTTGCTGTTCTGATGCTTGTGGTACAGAGAGCTGCACGGGACACCTCGCTGGTGCTCCAGCTGTATAACACTGCATGTGGAGTCACACAACCACCAGGTATCCAAAGGTATCTATGATCAAATATTGCGGCTATATACACCGGGGTTCCAACCCTCGTGTCCGAGCTCCCCAGGCCCACGCCCCCGGCCCCGCACCCGTCACCCTGCAAAGTTAATTGAGACTAGTCCTTAGCGCCTGGCCTCCAACCTTGGATAGATATCCTCTTTTTCATAGAATAAATGCTATCAAAATTGTTTCTCTCCATGTAAATGGCATTTAATACATTTAAATGGCATTTAATACATTTAAATGGCATTTAATACATTTAAATGGCATTTAATACATTTAAATGGCATTTTATACATTTAAATGGCATTTAATACATTTAAATGGTATTTAATACATTTAAATGGTATTTAATACATTTAAATGGTATTTAATACATTTAAATGGCATTTAAATGGTATTAGAAGGCTTCTCCGTCTGCGGCGAGGATAACACCGACAAGTGTTGTGTTGCACACACACAGGAACCAGACGCAACACCCCAGGACCTTCACCAACAACAACAACAACAACACTCACCCTCAAAGGAAACCACCATAAAAGTTTACAACCAACACTATTAACACCATCGATTGGCATCAAGGAAAACCTCGGGGTGGCTCCAGCCTCTTACTGTTATACTTGGCGATTGTGTGTTGTGACAGCTGTCATCTTCCCTGCTGGTATATCCGGTATATACGCCCTTTCTAGTATAACATTGGTATACTTAGTAAAATAGTACGTAATATTTTTAAATAAATGGGCGACGTTACCTTCAATAAAGTCAGCTGTAAACTTGTTAACTCATCAAGGGGGCCTCGTAGTCTGGTGGATAGCGCGCAGGACTCGTAATTCTGTGGCGCGGGTTCGATTCCCGCACGAGGCAGAAACAAATGGGCAAAGTTTCTTTCACCCTGAATGCCCCTGTTACCTAGCAGTAAATAGGTACCTGGGTGTTAGTCAGCTGTCACGGGCTGCTTCCTGGGGGTGGAGGCCTGGTCGAGGACCGGGCCGCGGGGACACTAAAGCCCCGAAATCATCTCAAGATAACCATCACTGATGAGCACTTGTTGACCTTTTCAGCAATAGTCTAGATAAAGTGGACAAATTTGCAGACGAGGAGTGACAATAACGTGGCTGAATTATGTTGACTTTTTATAGGTATAAATTATAGAGATATTGACCAAAGCCCAACCAACTTGCAGACGACGGGTCACCATCACGTGACTGAAGATATGATGACCAGACCACCCGTCAGAAGATGGAGAAAAGACCACGTTTCGGTCCGTCCTGGACCATTAGCAAGTCGTGTGTGACACACGACTTAATAGTGGTCGAAACGTGGTCGTCTCTTCATCTTCTGATGCGTAGTTTTGGTCGTCAATACTGCCGTCTCTTCTACGGTGTCTCGCACACATGAAGGTCAAACTCTCCACTACTTGGCTGTGATTAATTCCAATATCAGGTTAATAATACAATGATACAATGATACAGTGATTCAGTTGGCACCAGCATTACCTGCTGTGATGTTTCCTGTGATGTTTACATCACGTGATCTTTACATCATGTTGTATTGTCATTTTATTTCTTCTATTTTGTTTATGATTTTCGGTGTTTAATGACGGACGGTTGGGCACTGTTCGTGCACTTTTTTAATCAATTTCCTCATCTTTGTTCTTATATCCCAGTTCCTTCTTCTTATATCCTAGTTCCTTGTTCTTATATCCTAGTTCCTTGTTCTCATATCCCAGTTCTTTGTTCTCATATTCTAGTTCCTTGTTCTCATATCCCAGTTCCTTGTTCTCATATCCCAGCTCCTTGTTCTCATATCCCAGTTCCTTGTTCTCATATCCCAGCTCCTTGTTATCATATCCCAGCTACTTGTTCTCATATCCCAGCTCCTTGTTATCATATCCCAGCTACTTGTTCTCATATCCCAGCTCCTTGTTATCATAATCCAGCTACTCGTCCACATATCCCAGCTCCTTGTCCTCATATCACAGCTCCTTTTCCTCGTATCCCAGATCCTTGTTCTCATATCTCAGCTCCTTGTTTTCATATTCCAGCTACTCGTCCACATATCCCAGCTCCTTGTCCTCATATCACAGCTCCTTTTCCTCGTATCCCAGCTCCTTGTTCTCATATCCCAGCTCCTTGTTATCATATCCCAGCTACTTGTTCTCATATCCCAGCTCCTTGTTATCATATTCCAGCTACTCGTCCACATATCCCAGCTCCTTGTCCTCATATCACAGCTCCTTTTCCTCGTATCCCAGATCCTTGTTCCCATATCTCAGCTCCTTGTTTTCATATCCCACTTCCTTGTTCTCATATTCCACCTATTATCCTCGTATCCCATCTCCTTATTTTCATATCCCAGCTACTCTTCCTCATATCCCAGCTCCTTGTCCTCATATCCCAGCTCCTTGTACTCATATCCCAGCTCCTTGTCCTCATATCCCACCTTGTCCTCATATTCCAGCTCCTTGTTCTCATATCCTAGCTTTTTGTCCTTATATCGCAGCTCCTTGTCCCCCATATCCCAGCTCCTTGTCCTCATTTCCCAGCTCCTTGTCCCCCAAATCCCAGCTCCTTGTCCTCGTATCCTAGCTCTTTGTCCTCATATCCCAGCTCCTTGTCCTCCCATATCCCAAGTGGTACATGGTGATAATTATGTATTATCACTATGTAATTAACTTTACTATGTCGCCAACTATCATCACGGCGTCTGAGCCAGTGTCCTCACAACACACGACGCTGGCGGGACCAAGGAGCCAGAGTTCAACCCCCCCGCAAACACAACTAGGTGAGTACACTTGGGTTCCTCTTTACCGAGTTCAGGCATCAACCACCTCATTGTTATAACCCGTCCTCAGAGTAAACCCGTTATCATGAGAAACTATACTCTTCCCCCCCTCCCCCAACCCGTCATATCATTTGGATGTCTGGTGAGATGTGTGGATCTAGAGATGTGTGGTGGTCTGGAAGCATATTTCGGTTCCAGTAGTAGTCTAAAAACTGGCCAGTGAAGCTTTGTTCTAAACAGATAATATTTTCATTATAACTTTATTGTATTACATATCGTTAGTCTAAACTTAAAAATTTATATGCTGAAAATGTTTTCTTTGAAGAATTTTGTTTTCTGTAAATTAAATTCTCGGGTACACTGAAATAATTTAAAAAATCCATATTTTATATTATCATCAATAATACACCGCATTAATGTAACCAAATGTAACGAAACCTAACCTGTGCAGACGAGGAGTCACAATAACGTGGTTGAAATATGTTGACCAAACCACACACTAGAAAGTGAAGGGACAACGACGTTTCGGTCCGTTCTGGACCATTCTCACAATCGACTTGAGAATAGTCCAGCACGGACCGAATCACCGTCGTCCCTTCACTTTCTAGTGTGTGGTTTGGTCAACAAACCCAACCTGCTCAAACCTTAACCTAAAGTAACCTTAACCAAACCTAACCATGGATAGAGAGTAGATAGTAGCACTAATTATGTAGTCATTCTCAATCCATTCCCTTGAGCGTATTTCCTCCCTACGGACAGGTTGTATTGTTAAGTTGCTAGATAAATATATAATCCAATTAAGATCTGATCATTACAGAACAATTACTTTCAACACATCTGTAAATAATAGTCTTGATTTAGTGACTGATTTCCTGAAGGGGAAAATTAAATCTTGTATTTAGAGTTTGCTTAAAATTAAAAATTGTCAACCACATTGTGGTTTCGTGGTCGAGTTATTCAGTATTATTCATCACTTGTCAGTTAGGGGACTTGTGTATTTCTTGAAGCTTGAAATAACTACAAGGTCGAGCACTCAAAAGCTGATTAAGCAAAGTTATTAAACCATGACGTTTGAGCTTTTCTCTAATTGGGTAGTGGAGTGTAGCAAGTGTTGGAGGAAGTGAAGGTTGAAGGTCAGGTTGGCCACACATGTGCACATGATGCTCGGGTATGCAGATAATCTGTGTGCACATATTTTGATGGCCCAAAAGCCCCATAAAACTAATGCTTGACATGTGAGGAATATGGAACTGAATATAACTTTCAACAGTGACAAGTTACCTCTCTTTCCTTCAGCTGAATGTTTTGCAGAACTAATCAACTTTGCATTTCTTAGGAGAACTATGCAAGATAAATTACACTGCAACATAATTATTGTCCCTAGGAAGTAAGTCTTATTTTTTAATTGCTTATATCACCAAGGTATAGAAAATGGACGACTCGTTATCTAAAGCTGTGACCAACTGTCACGTTGACAAACTGTCACAGCTCTAAATAAGGAGTCTGTTGCACACAGACTGCACCTCCTGGTACACAGTGGTGATGGTGTACACACACACACCAGTCACCAAGCAAGAACACTTGTGTTCCACAAGAACACACTACTCAGCCCTAATAACTCCCCACCCCCCTAGACTTGGGAGAATGTTGTCGTTGTGCAACAAGTGAATGAATCACCCATTCAGGTCCAGGAGGTCACCCATCTATCACTTAATGACCCCTCGTTCAATTTACTCAAGAAGTCATACCATTATCAATACAGTTTAACTCTGACCTTTGTTGTAAGTGACTGGTCTGGCTCACAGTCTCGGAGACCAGTTATGGGGCACAGGAACCACTGGGAAATGTTCCATCTGGCGACATCATTGTTCGCCTTCAATTATATGTTCCAGGTGATGTGACGTATTGATGTTCCAGGTGATGTGATGTATTGATGTTCCAGGTGATGTGATGTATTGATGTTCCAGGTGATGTGATGTATTGATGTTCCAGGTGATGTGATGTATTGATGTTCCAGGTGATGTGACGTATTGATGTTCCAGGTGATGTGATGTATTGATGTTCCAGGTGATGTGATGTATTGATGTTCCTGGCGATGTGACGTATTAATGTTACTTATAATATGAGCTAGAATTGTTCTCAATAGTCCCTAGTGGCGCAAGTGGTAACATACTCGCCCTGAACCTTCCGAGCGAATTGCCCTGAGTTCGAGATCTGACCAGGGAGGATTGACTGGGCGCAAATACTCAACTGTTCGCCTCTGTTCACTCAGAGGTAATCTGGGACCTGATTGGTAACTGCCTAACGGGTCTTGTTCCAAGGGGAGGGGGGGGGGAGGAGAGGGGGGAACTAGTAGGCTAAGGGTTACCATGAGCCAAGAGGAAGGTCAGCTCTCAGCCTGCCAACAGGGGTCAAAGGTCATCTACTCCTGTGCATTACAACAACACAAAAGTTAAGTCTCACCAGATCACTTGCTCCACACCTCTCAAGAAGCTCCACACCCAGTGTAAGCACAGCTCCACACCCAGTGTAAGCTCAGCTCCACACCCAGTGTAAGCTCAGCTCCACACCCAGTGTAAGCTCAGTTCCACACCCAGTGTAAGCTCAGCTCCACACCCAGTGTAAGCACAGCTCCACACCCAGTGTAAGCACAGCTCCACACCCAGTGTAAGCTCAGCTCCACACCCAGTGCAAGCTCAGCTCCACACCCAGTGTAAGCTCAGCTCCACACCCAGTGTAAGCTCAGCTCCACACCCAGTGTAAGCTCAGCTCCACACCCAGTGTAAGCACAGCTCCACACCCAGTGTAAGCTCAGCTCCACACCCAGTGTAAGCACAGCTCCACACCCAGTGTAAGCACAGCTCCACACCCAGTGTAAGCTCAGCTCCACACCCAGTGTAAGCTCAGCTCCACACCCAGTGTAAGCTCAGCTCCACACCCAGTGTAAGCTCAGCTCCACACCCAGTGTAAGCACAGCTCCACACCCAGTGTAAGCTCAGCTCCACACCCAGTGTAAGCTCAGCTCCACACCCAGTGTAAGCTCAGCTCCACACCCAGTGTAAGCTCAGCTCCACACCCAGTGTAAGCACAGCTCCACACCCAGTGTAAGCTCAGCTCCACACCCAGTGTAAGCTCAGCTCCACACCCAGTGTAAGCACAGCTCCACACCCAGTGTAAGCTCAGCTCCACACCCAGTGTAAGCTCAGCTCCACACCCAGTGTAAGCTCAGCTCCACACCCAGTGTAAGCACAGCTCCACACCCAGTGTAAGCTCAGCTCCACACCCAGTGTAAGCACAGCTCCACACCCAGTGTAAGCTCAGCTCCACACCCAGTGTAAGCTCAGCTCCACACCCAGTGTAAGCTCAGCTCCACACCCAGTGTAAGCACAGCTCCACACCCAGTGTAAGCACAGCTCCACACCCAGTGTAAGCTCAGCTCCACACCCAGTGCAAGCTCAGCTCCACACCCAGTGCAAGCTCAGCTCCACACCCAGTGCAAGCTCAGCTCCACACCCAGTGTAAGCTCAGCTCCACACCCAGTGTAAGCTCAGCTCCACACCCAGTGTAAGCTCAGCTCCACACCCAGTGCAAGCTCAGCTCCACACCCAGTGCAAGCACAGCTCCACACCCAGTGTAAAACTTGTAAACAACTCCAATACATATAAAATAATACAGATAAGAGATAAAAATACAATGTTGGCACAATTTATGGAGATGAGCGCCGCGGAGAGGCTACTGCATGTGTCTGGATATGGTGTGATGGTGAGAGCTGCTTGTATATGTATACAATATACTGTATGGCCAGAGATGGTGATGTCACCTCACAACATACACGAAGCAGCTCATTGTGACTTCTTCCTCATGCCACACACAACTATACATACCAGGATACATAACATACATATATATACATGAGGACACATACCAGGATACATTGGTTCAAAACATCCACAAAACCAGGCAGCAGTATACGTAAGACAGACTTACACATCTACTTCGGAACCTGTATATCTTTTATCAATCTGTGGCGCCCTTGTTGACGTATATTAAACAGTTTATGAGCTCCAGACCACTCCTGTTACTTGTTTACGGTTTGTTAAATGTAAACATGGCCGCCAAAGATTGAGTAATGATGTAGAGGTTTCTAAGCAGATGTGTAAATGCTTGTTTATTCCTATTTACACATCTGGTGGTGTGTAAATAGGATTTAATACATCACCTCAAAATTCCCCCTCACTTCAAAGGGTGAGGGGATGACATAGGAAAGAGGGAGAAAAGAGAGAGGAGAGAAGCGAGGGAGAGAAGAGAGGGAAGACAAGGGAGGGAGACAAGAGAGAGAGAGAGAGAGAGAGAGAGAGAGAGAGAGAGAGAGAGAGAGAGAGAGAGAGAGAGAGAGAGAGAGAGAGAGAGAGAGAGAGAGAGAGAGTTTACAATTTTTTTAATTCCAAGTAATATCACTCTATATCCAGATACAAAATGTTGTGTAGCCTTGGTACATCCAGAGGCAACACCCAACACTTACTTACACAACTTCCTCAACACGTCGACATGACCAATCCTCTCATAATGACTCGTCTCATATTTGAGAGGTTCTGGGATCGTTTCCCTCTTCAACGTATAGTCTATCCTGTGTTGTCTTGTCTCGACCGCTCCATTCTTATTAAATATATCCAACGTTGCCCTTATGATGAACAGTGCAATATGATGAGCAGCGCGCCCCATAGAAGCCGGGCTCCTCCACCCTACACCACACCGGCCTGTAATGTGATCGCCAGAGTACCGTTCTCTTTTTGTGAGCGTGTCGTAAAGATTAGCGTGTGTGTGTAGGGTGGAGACGACAGGCGCTACTCATGTCCAGTGAGGCTGGGGGGGGGGGGCGTCGCCTCTCACACCAATACCATAGTCGCCGGTCACAAGTTGGGTCACAGTAAACACACACGGGGTCACTACGGCCATACCAACACCGTGACCACGTTCTGAACGAGTTATCTCAGCTGTTTGTCACCAAAACAACCTGTGAGATCCAAAAAGGCCAAACAGGAACTAGACAGGAGTGGCAAGATATATCAGGCAGGCCGTCTCACACCAGCGGCAGGTTAGAAGTACACGGGATACTTCCCGCCGGACTTGCGTCTCGTCTTGCACCGCTCTTCTGCCTTATCACGAAATTGAAATACTGTCCCATTTTCTGTTTTGGGTCCTCTGGTAGGTTAGGATAGGGCACTTTAGTACGACAGTTTTTTGACGTTGGGAAACCTTAGGAGGAGGAGTCGGTGCCTCACCGTACTATGCCCGGCCATGTGCGTAATAGTACACAGATAGTGAAAGGGAGAATAACTCACCACAGCCAAGTCCACAAAGCTTCACATGAGCCTGTTTATCCTGGAGATTATCACACCACTCAACGATTAAATTAAATTTAAACTGGGATGTTAATGCCAGACCTCCTACAGGGCAATGTCACTCCCAAGTACTCCCTCAAGGTGGAAGTTGAACCCACTTCAACACTAAGCCGGAGACTCGTGTTCAACGTAGAGCTGCTGGTACTTGCCTTAAATACCAATATTGGAGGAGAAAACTAATGTCGGACACATTCATCCTGTCAGGAGCGGTGGGCAGACTGCGCCTTCCTAGACTGCCAGAAAGTGTTTGACACAATCCAGCACATAGTAGATTGAGAAACAAATAAATAACTGGGAAAGAACTTGAATCGAAAGGCGAACATTTATGGAAGCAGAGGGTCGCTGTAACGGAAGAGACACCATGGAACCTATCATCTTTACAATATATCAGGATAACAGTCTGTAACCTAGACAAGGAAGCCTTCTGAAAGTTGTACACAACATATGTAAGACTAACCTTGGTGAATGCAGCCCCAGCGTGGAACCTTCACCTGAAAATAAAAACCATAACTAGAGAAAGGACAAAGATATGCAACAAGTCTTCTACCGGAATTAGGAAAAATGAGCAAAATTAAAAAGCACAGATAATTGATCCCTCCCAACAGTGGACGAGCGGCGGAGCGGAGAGGCTTGGGAATTATATTCACAACTACAAGGAATCCATAACGTGGACAAAGTGAACAAATCTACAAGGGCCGTGACGAGGATTCGAACCTGCGTCCGGGAGCATCCCAGACACTGGTTCGACGAAGGTTCGAATCCTCGTCACGGCCCTTGTGGATTTGTTCATTTGATGCATCACGTTAGTGTGATCTCTGTGTGTGGACAAAGTGGGTTAACTACCCTCTTCCCCCCCCCCCCCGACCCTCAACCCCACTCCACCACCATCTTCTTGAGAATTTTGAGGTTATCTTGAGATGATTTCGGGGCTTAGCGTCCCCGCGGCCCAGTCCTCGACCAGGCCTCCTTTTTGTTACACATCCCCCAGGAAGCAGCCCGTAGCCGCTGTCAAACTACCTGGTACCTATTTACTGCCAGGTGACTAGGGGTATCAGAGTGAAAGAAACTCTGCCTATTTGTTACCGCCTCCACCGGGAATCGAACCCGGAACCTCAGGACTACGAATCCGAAGCGCTGCCCACTCAGCTGACAGGCCACCATAAACACAAAACTGAAAAAGTAGAGAGGTTTGCAGCATGATCAGTGCCAGAACAATGAGAGTTAACATATGACGACAGGTTAAAGGAATTAGATCTCTCAACCCTAGAGGAAACAGAGAGAATATGATCATAACATAAAAAGTACTGAGGCGCTCTGCTGTGTCGACATGGAAAGTGTGCTCTGCGCTTCATCTGATTGTACCTGATTGTCCTGAACAAATTGTTTGAAGATATTTGAAGTTTCCATTCAGGACTTTATTAGCGATTCTATGTTCTGCGCAGGAATTTTATCCACACACACACGGCGGGTACTCGGATGGTCCTCATTTACACACACACACCGGACTTATTTTGTGTGTCATTTGTTCACTTGATATTAAGATATATTACCTTAATTTTTACAGCTGACACAATTGTTTATATAGAGTTTAGCACTGTGGACAACTATGATTTCTGTGTGTGTGTGTGTGTGTGTGTGTGTGTGTGTGTGTGTGTGTGTGTGTGTGTGTGTGTGTGTGTGTGTGTGTGTGTGTGTGTGTGAGTGAGTGAGTGTGAGTGTGAGTGAAAGCAAAAATTAGTTAATAGTTACAGTTGATTGATTGACAGTTGAGAGGCTGGCCGAAAGAGCCAGAGGTCAACCCCCGCAAGACCAACTAGGTGACGACACACACACATCACCCTGGTCGTGACGCACAGCATGTACAACCATGGACCGAAGAGCTGGGCGGTGGAGTCTCATCTATTATAGTCTAGCTTCTCTGCTGACGAGGGTAGTGAGGGTGGGGCATTGTGCTGCCCAGCCATCACCTCTGACTGGCCCTCTCAGCTGTCAGCGTCCCTCATATCTGTCAGTCAACTTGGCTGACGTCTGGCGTGCGGGCATCAGCTGGACTTTGCACCTGTGTCACGAATTTGGCGTCGTGTTTTGCCAGACGTAAAGCAGGAAACCTCCCCCTTGGGCTGGTCGGTCACGTACTGTTACGTACAAGTTCACGTGTTGGCAGGCACGTACAGATTCACGTGTTGGCAGGCACGTACATGTCAACGTGTTGGCAGTCACGTACAGGTCACCAGCTTCGCTCGTGTCATGGTCCGGCAGGCAAATCGTCACAGGAGAATGACTGAGCCAAAATCGAAAGCAGAAATCGTTTTTCTTTCACATTTGGACTTCATTAACCGCGCTGTGTAATCTATCTGGTATATTATTACTCTATTATGCTCCACATTTTCTTATATTTGTTCTTGGAGGCATAGGCTATCATTCTTGGAGGTATAAGCTATCATTCTTGGAGGTATAGGCTATCATTCTTGGAGGTATAAGCTATCATTCTTGGAGGTATAAGCTATCATTCTTGGAGGTATAAGCTATCATTCTTGGAGGTATAGGCTATCATTCTTGAAGGTATAAGTTATCATTCTTGGAGGTATAAGCTATCAAACAAGCAGTAACCAGCCGAGTCATCTCGGAGACCAAGTCCGCAGCGCGCAAGTTATCTTGAAGCTCCTCCTAGCCAATCAGAAATCTAGTCTCGTTGTCTCTTCCTAGTCCAACCGGATTTCAAAACTTGTCCCATTTGCCTAAATAGCAAATTTAATTTTCTATATCATAAGACCACTTCTTGTTCGGAAGTTACTTTAAATAATTCTATCTTCTGGGCGACATAATTGTGTTGTTGATGGGTGTTGGTGTATCTGTAAGCCCAGGGCAAGGTTATGGGACCGGTTTCCTGAGCACTCGGTGAGTGGCTGTTATGTGCTTATTACGGAGTGTTCTGCCTGCAGTGTGTGTGTGTTCTTTTGTTCCCACAGAGCACCACCAGGAGGTAACAGTTACCGTGACCCACGGAGCACCACCAGGAGGTGCTCCGTGGTGAACTTATTCCCAAACATACACCTTACACTACACCACCACATGACCAAACCATTGCAGCCTGGGATTCCACTGAATCCTCTAGGGTTCTTGAGGCAGCCACTTAAGCCGGAAATCAGGGTTTCACATAATACTCCCGCCCCCCTCCATGGACTCATGTAGTCTAAGAATTCGACCTTCAACGCTTCTCTTCAAACGAACAAAGAAATCACATTACCGAGATGTATCAGAGAACATCTGTAATTTTACTGATTTTTTTTATTGATACGTCACGCTTATGTGTTATTTTATGTGTACTAAACTATGTCATTACATATTATTTAATATTTTAAATCACTCAAAATATCGTCGAAATATATCTCATTAAACAAGATCAAGTACAAACGAGAGTCATACATGTTAAACTGACCCTTTGTCATATATAAGCTGTATGCATACATTTACCTAGGAAGTATAACTCTCTAGGCAGTTATACGCTCTCAACCATACATGGATTGAATTTTATGTATATTTGTATTTCTTCCTCTCAAATCCTGCGTTTTGTTCAAATGTGTAGTATTCCAGGTATTAATATAGTTACGCAGCTGACTAAACTAAGAATACACTAAGATTTCTTACACATATACAGCCGCGAGAGGTACTGTATGCAGGGATACAGTACCCTGCATACTTAATAACCCTCTGGAGGTTGATAAGCCTTTATAATCCTCCGGAGGTTGATAGTCCTTCATAACCCTCCAGAGGTTGATAGGCCTTCATAACCCTCCAGAGGTTGACAGGCCTTCATAACCCTCCAGAGGTTGACAGGCCTTCATAACCCTCCAGAGGTTGACAGGCCTTCATAACCCTCCAGAGGTTGATAGGCCTTCATAACCCTCCAGAGGTTGATAGGCCTTCATAATCCTCCAGAGGTTGATAAGCCTTCATAACCCTCCAGAGGTTGATAAGCCTTCATAACCCTCCAGAGGTTGATAAGCCTTCATAACCCTCCGGAGGTTGATAGTCCTTCATAACCCTCCAGAGGTTGATAAGCCTTCATAACCCTCCAGAGGTTGATAAGCCTTCATAACCCTCCAGAGGTTGATAAGCCTTCATAACCCTCCAGAGGTTGATAGTCCTACATAACCCTCCAGAGGTTGTTAGACCTTCATAACCCTCCAGAGGTTGACAGGCCTTCATAACCCTCCAGAGGTTGATAAGCCTTCATAACCCTCCAGAGGTTGATAAGCCTTCATAACCCTCCAGAGGTTGATAGGCCTTCATAACCCTCCAGAGGTTGATAGGCCTTCATAATCCTCCAGAGGTTGATAAGCCTTCATAACCCTCCAGAGGTTGATAAGCCTTCATAACCCTCCAGAGGTTGACAGGCCTTCATAACCCTCCAGAGGTTGACAGGCCTTCATAACCCTCCAGAGGTTGACAAGCCTTCATAACCCTCCAGAGGTTGACAGGCCTTCATAATCCTCCAGAGGTTGATAAGCCTTCATAACCCTCCAGAGGTTGACAAGCCTTCATAACCCTCCAGAGGTTGACAGGCCTTCATAATCCTCCAGAGGTTGATAAGCCTTCATAACCCTCCAGAGGTTGATAAGCCTTCATAACCCTCCAGAGGTTGACAGGCCTTCATAACCCTCCAGAGGTTGATAAGCCTTCATAACCCTCCAGAGGTTGATAAGCCTTCATAAGCCTCCCATGGATGATAAAGCCTTATAAGCCCAATACCAAACCAAAATGCGTATGACAAAAACCTTGACCTATACAACATAATTCTGAGGAGAGCGTTCAAAATACATCAATTTAGCTGGTGCAATACACACGTATATTATCCTTTTCGGGTTATCTTTTTAACACTCGCCCCACACGCTGGAAATTCCAAGCAAGACCACACACTATTTACTCAACCATCTGCCATGCCGACGCCAAGCCAACACGTTCAGCGCACACGATGAATACTGATGAGTACGGCTGCTGCTGCAGGTGTCTGGGTGTATCAACTCACAAACTCATCTACGCCTGCTCTCAACACATTGACAAACACAACAAAACTTGGAAATCAAAGCTGATCTTATGTAACCATTACATTAATTCTAATCAAGATGAACACTATCACAACATTTTTGGCGCAGCCTAGTATAAGTTACCGTCAAAAGTTATTAAAATCAGCTTGACGTGCAGTTACCTGCTTGTTCACCTAGTTGTGCTTGCGGGGGTTGAGCTCTGGTTCTTTGGTCCCGCATCTCAACTGTCAATCAACTGGTGTACAGCTTCCTGAGCCTACTGGGCTCTATCTTGTCTATATTTGGAACTGTGTATCGGGTCTGACTCCACAACATCACATCTTAATGCATTACATTTACTAACTACTCTGACACTGAAAAAGTTATTTCAAGTGTCTCTTGCGTGTGTGTATGTGTTAGTATGTTTAGCTATACCACAAGGCGACCTCATGTGGCACATACTTCACAGCAACAAGTATAGCTGCCTTCCCTCCATACCTGCCACCCAGCCACTTGGGCTGGACGGTAAAGCGACGGTCTCCCTTCATGCAGGTCGGCGTTCAATCCCCGACCGTTCAAGTGGTTGGGCACCATCCCTTCCCCCCCATCCTAAATACTGACCCCTTCCAAGTGCTATATAGTCGTAATGGCTTGGCGCTTTCCCCCTGGTAACTGCCTCCCTCCCTGTATATCGTAGCTGCTACTTGGAGCTGCGACGGCCTGTTCTCTTCCTGTTCTACACGTGTGAGGTTCGCTGTTCATTTTCAGTTGTGACTGGTCTGACGGCCTGGTCGACGACCGGGCCGCGGGAACGCTAAGCCCCGGAAGCACCTCAAGGTAACCTCAAGGTGACTTATTCTTTACACTTTAGACGTAACATTTATGTTATCTGAATAACTTTTCCTCTTTTCCTTTGTGTACAGAACCCAACAAAGAGTAAACTCACAGTGTACCCACACCGATGAATGAGGTACACCTGAGTATACATCCGTGAAACACATACTCTTTAAAATGATACATTATATACAACAACCCAGTTTACAAAATCTCAGGTGTACATTATTCGTTCGCATATTCCAAAAGTAATAATAGCAGCCTAGCACCCATCATAATTATACATTACACGTAATAAAGCAGCAATGCCTGTAATTACATGACACTGAATCATTGCAAAAGACAATACAAAAAGAAGTAAATGCTTTAAAACGACTCTCGACTTCTATAATGTTGTCTAAACGTATAATTAAATTTCGTCTGACCTGATCACATAAACCATATTATATATATATATATATATATATATATATATATATATATATATATATATATATATATATATATATATATATATATATATATATATATTATATTACATCATCTTTACATAAAACGTATAAAATTATTTTTTCTTTATGAAGTGTTCAGGAAGTTGTCTCTGTGACAAGTTAATTAAACATATCTTATAGGAGGACTTCACGTCTATTCTTGTATTTGGGTATCAAAATTATATATGGATATATTATTTGAAAAATAAAAATAGTATTTTAATGTTTAACGCTTGTTAGAGCCAGGGGAAAAAAATACTGGTGATGTCAAGCAAATATTTTGGCCATAAATTCGCGAGAGGTAAACACCACACCAATTTTTTACTTATTTATTAGTAAAATTTATGTTCACTGCCATCATTCCACTATTAGTATTATTATTGTTATTATTCTTAATGCCTTACCTTCTTGTTTATGTGAAATGTACCTAATCATACCTCTCACTCTCTCTCTCTCTCTCTCTCTCTCTCTCTCTCTCTCTCTCTCTCTCTCTCTCTCTCTCTCTCTCTCTCTGTATATTTCTACTTTACAAGAATATCAACAAATACAATTTTGGTACAGAATTCGGGAGGTCAGGTTTCGGGTGGTGGCCGACATGATTGAGACACAATGTCTACCCAAGACTTATCAGGCCTCCCAGTCGTGCAGAACTTGAGCCATCAACCATTGGGAAATACGAAGATGTCCAGCCAATTGTTGACAGTTTTGACTCAAGCAGGACGAATGTGTTTAGATCAAATCCGTCTGACGATGTATCTGAACAAGAACAGCTTCTGTTACGTCTGACGTATTTCAGCCACAGAGACAGGTTCTAATATCCCTGTAACGTATCGGAAAAACGAATAGAAAAAATGAATTAAAATGAATACTGAAATAATGAGAGAGGGTTTGGGGTGAGGGAGGTAGAGGGGTAGAAGAGAGGGGGAGGAGTATGGGAGTAGCGAGGAGTGTGGTCAGGTGAAAGGGAAAGTTTGAAAAGAGGCGGAGAGAGAGACTGAGAACACGAAGAGGAGTAGAAAGTAGAAGTAGAAGGTAGAAGTGGGAGACGTAGAAAGTAGAAAGTAGCTGCTACCATCCATTCTAGTCCAGTACATACAAGACAAGGAATGGAACTTGTCTGTATCACAAAATTATCAAAGATGATGTTAGCATGTATCAACTGGAATCATGTACTTGTACATGCAAGAATCTTTAAGTCAATATACTCACAGTGCTCTACACTCTACCTTGCAATATATAAAAAAATCCAAGATCTAGGGAACAAAATTAAAGACAATTTAAACAATAAATTCATCAATTATATATTTTAACATGGTAAGTATCGTAATTCAAGCAATTTAACTTAATGTTCACAATGTCAAGATTAACATACAATGTGAGTCACCACACAAGACACTGAGAACACTACGGCTGTCCGCCCCTGACAATCACACAACACCTCCAGCTGGAGACACCCAAATTGTCACCTTACAGTTCAACTCACCAAGTGTCTGAGCCTAAGTTGGATAGAGAGGGGATGGAAGGGATGGACAGGCAGAGTCCCCCCGTCCGCCCGACAGCCTGGTCTCAGCTGCTGTTCAATCATCCAGCCTCTCTGTGTCTGCTCTGTTATCTGCTGATGCTCTCGAATGTACAGTTCCCCGTACAGTATTTATGGGGGGACCCAGGAGCTAGCTCCGCCTACTAAGATAGCTCCAGGCCATCTACCTACCACACCGTAACCAGCGGCTTGTTTGATGGGCACAACCTAGCCAGCCGTCTGCAATTATCAGCGTAGCAGAAGCAAGGTCAATTCACACGACCTGACCCCTGGTCAACTTGTGTCATTCACACTTCTATTGGTGTGACCTTTTTAATTACTAAAGGTCGACAGTCTGGCTCCTCAAATATCCTGTCTGGCTGACTCGTGTTGTATGTTAAATATGAGTCAGCTAAACACCTTTATGGCGTTATATCACTATTACGTCAGAAGTATTTCAGCCACAGAGACAGCTAATATCACTATTACGTCTGACGTATTTCAGCAACAGAGACAGCTAATATCCCTATTACGTCTGACGTATTTCAGCAACAGAGACAGCTAATATCACTATTACGTCTGACGTATTTCAGCAACAGAGACAGCTAATATCCCAATTACGTCTGACGTATTTCAGCAACAGAGACAGCTAATATCCCTATTACGTCTGACGTATTTCAGCAACAGAGACAGCTAATATCACTATTACGTCTGACGTATTACAGCCACAGAGACAGCTTCTAAGATCCATTAAGAACTCCTCTAAGACTTTGACCAAGGTGAACAGGCTTATCAGGATTTCCTGTTAAACAGCTTCCACACAATTCCCTCAGGTGACTTCAGCTGTCACGATCTGTACTTAAGGTGACCTCTGGCGCAGTAGTTGGGGCGGTCGGCATTCAACAGTTTGGACCCGGGTTCGACTCCCAGGCAGGACGAGATGTTTGATCACCTGGCAGTAATTTGGTACCTGGGAGTCACCCGGCTGTGGTGGGCTGCATTCTGGGAAAGGTCAATTATTAGCCTAGTGGGGGACCTTGATAAGTATAAGAGAGTTCAGGGGTACTGTCTAAGAGGCTTCAGGATAAGAATAAGACGCTATTCAAGCTGTATTAAATGGGAAACCACTGAGAAACATTAAGATAACTCTGAGAAACATTAAGATAACTCAAGGTAACAATAAACTAAAGGTGATCATAGCTCTTAAAGTTGTGAAACAAGTGTGTGGGAGGAGAGAGACCTGTCTCGCCCTGGTCACCGACGGACTGCGGAGAGTCAAGGAAGGCGGCCAAACAAGGTGGTCTTGCCAAGAACAGTTGAGGATAAATCATGGTTGATGAGCACGTGCCAGCCTTGCCCTTCCCACAACAACCATGGTGAAAACCGCAGCTTTGATAAGACATGAGCTCATGTGTCTCCCTCAGCCTCTCGGAGCACCTCAGCACGGGAACACAAGGTGCTTGAAGCCACGTGGAGATTGGTGTAAACACGAGACTCAAGTCTTAGAGTAATGTTATATCTCAGGAATCAGCTTGATTCAGTTCCCGGCTGGTATGGCGCTGTAAACGCTATGAAGCTTACTGATAGGCTGAGGTTCGTTGAAAGCGAAGAAAACAAAAATGCTGAAAACTGACCCAGCAATTGCTTAAAAATTGAGCGATTTGTCTGCAATATTTGAAGACGGAGACGCTATTTTTTTTTTTTTTTTTTTTTTTTTTTGAGATATATACAAGAGTTGTTACATTCTTGTACAGCCACTAGTACGCGTAGCGTTTCGGGCAGGTCCCTGGAATACGATCCCCGCCGCGAAAAATCGTTGTTACAACCAAGTACTCATTTTACTGTTGAGTTAAACAGAGGCTACAGTTAAGGATTTGCGCCCAGTAAATCCTCCCCGGCCAGGATACGAACCCATGACAAAGCGCTCGCGGAACGCCAGGCGAGTGTCTTACCACTACACCACGAAGACTGATATTCACCTACTCCGTCAACCAGACACCCACTCCACCTGATTCTCACCTCTACAACACCACCATTACCCTCCCTTACCCCTACAACATTACCATTAACCTTCAGACCCGACCGTTATACCTCCTCAGGAGACAGATGAGACCCGCTGAGGCTGCCTCAGTCATGGCACCTGCTCGGGTGAATCCCAAGTCACCACCAGCCATTCGATTCGCTAATCAGCCGACATACCACCCCGCCAGGTGATAAATAGAACCGGGGACCCTTGCCTGGTCCTACTGGGGAGGTGGTGAGGTACCCCACGGGAACTCCGGTACCCTATAAGGGTCCCAACACCCTATATAACCTCTGTCGTGGGGGGTCCTCGACACACCTGTAGGGGAGCTCATCACGTTGTCAAGGGGGTACCCAATCTATCGTCCATCTCAACTTGAAGTGTTGCATAATATGAGGTGACGGGCGTCTTCCAGACATTCTTGGTGGAGATTTACGGAGCGGTAGTAACTCTAGGGGCGGCGTCACGCCCCTTTAACACGGGTGTGACAGTGTAGGGCGACCCCGGAGTTCACCGTCTCCAGCCTCGGAGTGCTAGGTGGTCCCGGCTTGCTCCTCGCTGGCGGCCAGTTGAGTGGCCTTGACAGGTGTAGAGGGCACAGGTGTGGAGGACAGGTGTAGTGGACAGTTGTAGTGGGCACAGGTGTAGTGGACAGGTGTAATGGGCACAGGTGTGGTGGACAGGTGTTGTGGGCACGTGTAGTGGGCACAGGTGTGGTGAACAGATGTAGTGGGCACAGGTGTGGAGGACAGGTGTAGTGCGCACAGGTGTGGTGGACAGGTGTAGCGGGCACAGGTGTGGAGGACAGGTGTAGTGGGCACAGGTGTGGTGGACAGGTGTAGTGGGCACAGGTGTGGTGGACAGGTGTAGTGGGCACAGGTGTGGTGGACAGTTGTAGTGGGCACAGGTGTGGTGGACAGTTGTAGTGGGCACAGGTGTAGTGGGAACAGGTGTGGTGGACAGGTGTAGTGGGCACAGGTGTGTAGGACAAATGTAGTGGGCACAGGTGTAGTGGACACAGGTTTGGAGGACTGTTGTAGTGGGCACAGGTGTGGTGGACAGGTGTAGTGGGAACAGGTGTGGTGGACAGGTGTAGTGGGAACAGGTGTGGTGGACAGGTGTAGTGGGAACAGGTGTGGTGGACAGGTGTAATTGGCACAGGTGCGGTGGACAGGTGTAGTGGGAACAGGTGTGGTGGACAGGTATAGTGGGAACAGGTATGGTGGACAGGTGTAGTAGAAACAGGTGTAGAGGACACTTGTAGTAGACACAAACCAGCGGTACAGTAGACAGAATAGCAAGGACACAGATGAATGAAACACAGATATGAAGGAGACACAGGTGTGAAGGACAGGTGTCCACTCTACAGGAGTACAGTGGACATGCTATGACGAACACAGGTGTATGAGCCACATGTAAGGACATCCTATAGTGTAGACAGATGTTGTTACCACCACACCGTCGCAGGTGTTGCCCGGCAGCTAGACATAAGAGGCAGGGTACAGGTGTTGTGGAGACAGGTGTTGAGGATGTAGTGGTCACGTGTGGAGGAAGGCCGAGGTAGTGGACAGGTGTGAAAGAAGAGAGATGGAAACAAGTGTGGTGATCGCCGCGTATCTCGGAAAACAAATGTGGTGGACACAGATGTGGTGGACACAGATGTGGCAAACACAGATGTGGTGGACACAGATGTGGCGAACAGATTCAGTAAACAAAAGAAAATAGAGAAAACTGCCGTTGGCCTATTGACTCATGCGTGGCAGCTCCTATTTACACTCAACCACACCCACTCACGTGTGTCTAGCCTACTCTTTAAACAATCCAAAGCTACGACGCTTATCATGTTACCTGGCCACGTGTTCCATAAATCAACCAACCCTATGTCCAAACCGGTATTTACCCAGGTCTTTCCTGAATCAAAACTTGGATTTGTATCAGCCAACCAGACCCATGGCCAAATGCCTGAAGTGGTCAGACACACACACACACACACACACACACACACACACACACACACACACACACACACACACACACACACTATAATGGGGAACCCGATATTTTTTTTATTAATATCTTCTACCACAAACGTGGCCACACATTTACAGTGCTAATCAGCATTTGTACATTTTCTTCTGTCCTCCATGGACAGGGTGAGAGATCTGTTAAGCATATAATTCAGTGATTTATTGAACAATCAACCACAGAAGGTGATTGTAGTGCTTTTAAAATGCTAATCTAACCTACATATATAAATACACAGATTTACGTCTGTCCTACATAAACAGTGTTCGAGGTGTCTTTTTTAGTGTCATTAATGTGCGTTTACAAAGGTGAAATGCAATTGTGACCAGCTTCCACATACCCTATATACAAATACACACATATATACATATATACACATATATACCTAAACGTACATATCCACATGTACATACATACACCTATGTCTCTCCAACTTTGACAGGGTAAGACAGCTTCTATAGAAATTAGTGTGATATTAAATACAACCACTGAAGGTGATTAAGATGCTTTTACAAGCTCAGGTTATAGATACATTGTATAACAGATGGCAGTGCCCGAGTGGGAGGGTGTCTCTCTCTCTCTCTCACACACACACACACACACACACACACACACACACACACACACACAGAGCAGATGAAAGAACGGATCAACGAGAAAGACGTCAATGTGGCAGCTAACGTGGGAGTATCATTGCAATAATATTGTATCAATACAAGCAAGGAGTAAGAGAGACATCCATCTGTATGGGCTACTGAAGACATGAATACAAACGGATAAGCTAACCCACATCCTGGGAACTCTTGCAGCGAGTGTCTACTCGCCTATTTGTGCCTGCAGGATCCAGCTTTAGCTCTTGGACCCCTATTTTCTAGCCTCTGGCTAATACAATCTACTTTTGAGTTGTTTGTGTGAATGTGAGAGATAGAAGAGCTATGCAGTTGCTCCATGGAGACCTTGGTCGTCTGCGTCGCTTCCCTCTGGCCTCACGGTATCGCAAACTTGACACAGTGATAAATCTAAAATGCTAATACAAGCACTTAACCCGCTGTTGGGCACAAGGGGAAAATTGCCTCTCATCAACCAAATTTGTTCTCGCCTTCCCTCTGTATATATATATACTGAATATACATGTCGTACCGAATAGCCAGAACGCATTACTCGGCCTTGTATGCAAGGTTCGATTTGCCTAATAAGCAGAGTAATTTTCGTTATTTAAAAAAATATTCAAATTGGTTTATTTAAATTAATATGTTAAGAACATGAATTACTGACTTAGTAATGTTAGTTTAAAATAGATTAGGTTTGGGTAAAATAGGTTCCAAATATTGCTTCTGGCAGTATGGATTCGAGTCACTTCTGGGGTGTGAGTTTTCAGTTGCATGTATGCCTGTAGACCGTTCAGTCTCCGTGGTGTAGTGGTAAGACACTCGCCTGGCGTTCCGCGAGCGCTATGTCATGGGTTCGTATCCTGGCCGGGGAGGATTTACTGGGCGCAATTCCTTAACTGTAGCCTCTGTTTAACGCAACAGTAAAATGTGTACTTGGATGAAAAAACGATTCTTCGCGGCAGGGGATCGTATTCCAGGGACCATAGGATTAAGGACGTGCCCGAAACGCTACGCGTACTAGTGGCTGTACAAGAATGTAACAACTCTTGTATATATCTCAAAAAAAAAAAAAAAAAAAAAAAAAAAAAAAAAAAAAAAAAAAAAAAAAAAATATATAAAGGATTTGGGTGTACTCATGTCGGAAGACCTTACAGTTAAAGAACACAATAAAGTAGCCGTCACAACTGCAAGAAAAATGACAGGTTGGATAACAAGAACTTTTCACACTAGATGTACCGATGATGATACTTTTCAAAACGCTTGTGCTCTCTAGAGTGGAGTACTGCTGCACAATGACAGCCCCTTTCAAAGCTGGAGAAATTACTGACCTGGAGAGCGTGCAGAGATCCTTTACTGCTAGAATCCACTCAATAAAACATCTAAATTACTGGGACCGACTAAAGAGCCTAAATCTGTACTCCCTTGAGCGCAGGCGGGAGAGATACATAATAATTTACACGTGGAAAATAGTAGAGGGGCTGGTCCCAAACCTGCACACAGAAATAACACCACATGAGACAAGGAGGCATGGCAGGATGTGCAGAATACCCCCGTTGAAAAGCAGAGGTGCAACAGGTACTCTGAGAGAGAACTATCAACATCAGAGGCCCGAGACTGTTCAACACGCTTCCACTACACCTAAGGGACATAACTGGCAGACCCTCCACAGTGTTCAAGAGAGAACTCGCTAAGTACCTCCAAAGGATACCTTATCAACCAGGCTGTGACTCATACGTCAGGCTGCGAACAGCCGCGTCCAACAGCCTGGTTGACCAGTCCAGCAACCAGGAGGCCTGGTCGACGACCGGGCCGCGGGGTCGCTAAACCTCGAAATCACCTCAAGGTAACCTCAAGGTAAGGTAAGATTTCTACGTTAGTTTTAACTCAAATTAAAAAAAATGAACTTACATAAAATGTAATGGAACGCTTTATCCTTTCATAAGACAAAAAATTTAAAAATACATAACCTCAGGAAAACTTGGCTAATTAGGCAAATCGGGCCTTATTAGGCGCATATATATATATATATATATATATATATATATATGTCGTACCTAGTAGCCAGAACTCACTTCTGAGCCTACTATGCAAGGCCCGATTTGCCTAATAAGCCAAGTTTTCCTGAATTAATATATTTTCTCTAATTTTTTTCTTATGAAATGATAAAGCTACCCATTTCATTATGTATGAGGTCAATTTTTTTTATTGGAGTTAAAATTAACGTAGATATATGACCGAACCTAACCAACCCTACCTAACCTAACCTAACCTAACTTTATAGGTTAGGTTCGGTTAGGTAGCCGAAAAAGGTTGGATAGGTTAGGTTAGGTAGGTTAGGTAGTCGAAAAAAAACATTAATTCATGAAAACTTGGCTTATTAAGCAAATCGAGCCTTGCATAGTAGGCTGAGAAGTGCGTTCTGGCTACTAGGTACGACATATATATATATATATATATATATATATATATATATATATATATATATATATATATATATATATATATATATATATATATATATATGTGTGTGTGTGTGTGTGTGTGTGTGTGTCCTGGGAGATTTTCTGCGTCCTGGGAGATTTTCCGTGTCTTGGGAGATTTTCCGTGTCCTGGGAGATTTTCCGCATCCTGGGAGATTTTCCGTGTCCTGGGAGATTTTCCGCGTCCTGGGAGATTTTCCGCGTCCTGGGAGATTTTCCGTGTCCTGGGAGATTTTCCGTGTCCTGGGAGATTTTCCGTGTCCTGGGAGATTTTCCGCGTCCTGGGAGATTTTCCGCGTCCTGGGAGATTTTCCGTGTCCTGGGAGATTTTCCGTGTCCTGGGAGATTTTCCGCGTCCTGGGAGATTTTCCGCTTCCTGGGAGATTTTCCGCGTCCAGGGAGGAGATTTTCTGCGACCTAGGAGGTCATTTTGAATTACATATGTTGTCATATATGCAAAATGTCAAGTAATGTGTTATCCAACTCCTCCACTCCTACATATACGGCACACATAGAAACGATAAAACATCTAAATGATTGGTACCGTCTCAAAGCTTTCTAAATGTACTCTCTGTAAAGGAGGCGAGAGAGGTATCAAATAATATAAACATGGAAGATACTTGAAGACCAGGTCCCAAATTTGCACAGTAGAATAACAACATACTGGAGCGAAAGGTATGGAAGGAAATGCAGAATAGAACCAGTGAGGAGTAGAGGTGCCATAGGCACAATCAGAGAACACTGTCTGAACATCAGAGGTCCACAGCTGTTCAACACCCTCCCAGCAAGCATTAGAAACATTGCTGGAACAAAGGTGGATGTATTCAAGAGGAACTTGGACAGGGTCTTTCAAGACGTGCCGGACCAACCAGGCTGTAGTGGATACGTGGGCCTCTGGCCACTCCAAGCAACAGCCTGTTGGACCAAGTTACCACAAGTCAAGCCTGGCCTCAGGCCGGGCTCGGGGAGTACAAGAACTCTCGAAACCCTCTCCAGGTATGCTCCAGGTATACACTCAAATACAAGAGAAGGGGAGACAGGAGAATAAAATTCTCACAGAAATTAAGAGAAAAACGGCAAGAGTTTTCTCTGCCCTTTATATTATATATATATATATATATATATATATATATATATATATACGATAAATATATATATATATATATATATATATATATGTATATATATATATATATATATATATATATATATATATATATTTCTTCGTCAGTTCGTGTCTCTCTCCCACTCCCTCTTTCTTGCATGACTCGCAATATTAAGACAATAAAAATGATAAAGTAACATTTAGGAAGCAAGAACTCTAAAATTACCACCTTGAGCTGAGCTGAACAGTCATTTTTTACCTATACCGCCACACTGGAATCTTAAACAATAAGTAAACACTAAAAAAGTTAATGTTAGAGAGGCGGGTGATGTTTCACTATTAAGAACAGGTCTGAAATTATATCCGGCCGGTAATAGTGAATAATGTGTCTGGCAGAGGAGCCCGCTGCAGGCACCGGAAGCCGCTATTATGCTAATGTCGGACTTGTAAAAGTGGCTGATACTGTCACTGGTGCCGGCTGCAGTGACCTCGGGCAGGCTGCGCCAGCTGGCACTGTTGCCTGCACTTCATAGACACAAGCAACAGTGAATTAAACTATTACTAATAACCCTCAATTCCCAGTAAACTGGGAACAACCAATTATGAACGAGCTAAAAGTGGATGATAATATCCTACACGATAAAGAAAATTAAACTGATATCGATAAGGATGACAACCATCAACAACGAAGCAACAAAAGATTATAAACGGACGCCCAAAAGGCGATAACAGAAGAAACCCCAAAGAAACACAATACACGATAACAGAAGAAAGTCGAAGAAACGCCCCAAGAACAGTTGGCTTTATCGGCCTCGCTCTAGTCGAGAATATTTTCAGTCTAAATAAGAATGTTTACTTGAGCAGGTGAATGTGTTTGGTGAAGCATGTGAATGTTATTCTTACCTAATCAAGCGAAGGCTTTTGTGACCGTGGCTCTGGAGGCCGGTAAACACCTGTGGCTACAGGTGTGGAGGACCTGCAGCAGGACGAGTGGAACGGCAGGTGTGGAACGGGAGAGGAACTGAGGAAGGAAGCACGTGCACAACGAAATCACATTAACGTAATATATCAATGAGAAATAATTAGTAGGAGCCATGAGGAGGAGTCGAACCTGCTCACCTGGTGCTGCCAAGCAAGCGGCCAAACTAACCCACCAAGCCACGACATGCTCCAAAAGTAATGCAACCTGCGATTCCACCTGTCACAATCATTCGGGCTGGACGGTAGAGCGACGGTCTCGCTTCATGCAGGTCGGCGTTCAATCCCCCAACCTTCCCAAGTGGTTGGGCACCATTCCTTCCCCCTCCCCGTCCCATCTCCTTATCCTGACCCCTTCCAAGGGGTATATAGTCGTAATTGCTTGGCGCTTTCTCTTGATTTCCCTCCCCCCCTTCCCCTCTGTTGAACCCTCTAGGGGGTTTCGAATCCTCTTATGGAGTAGAGAGGGAGTAAGACAAGATAAGCCACTGTAGTTTCGTCTCCCTCCAAAGGTGTTCACAAGTGCAACATAAGTGTAACGCAAGTGCAACACAAGTGCAACATGAGTGCAACAACACAGGTGCTTGTGACTCCTAGCGGCTGGGTCGTCGAGGGCACAGTTTGTGCCGTATAGAAGTGGCACTCTCCTATTGCTTCACAAAAATGTGATAGTTATATGTAAGGTGGGAGACCCGGCGGTGCCCGGGTCCCCCAGATCTCCTGCTCGCGCGCTCTCTCTCTCTCTCTCTCTGTCTGCTCTCTGTGAACCTCTCTTTCTGCGATCTGTCTCCGTCTGTCTGCTGCTGTTTTAATATCTTCCTGTCCCGGTCAGTGTTTAACTGTCTTTGTGTGTTTGCTCTGTCAGTCTGTCTATCTCTCTCCCCTTTTGTTTATATTTGTCTCCCTGTCCGTTTCCCTCTGTGTTTCTAATTGTCTTCCTGTATCAGTGTCTCTGATTATTTGTTTGTCTGTCTGTCATTGTCTGTTTTCTCTCTGTCTTACCGTCTGTGCGTCTATATTTCTGTCTGTCAGCCTGTCTTTCTGTGTCTATCTTCTTGCTTCTCTCTCTCTCTCTCTCTCTCTCTCTCTCTCTCTCTCTCTCTCTCTCTCTCTCTCTCTCTCTCTCTCTCTCTCTCTCTCTCTCTCTCTCTCTCTCTCTCTCTCTCTCAACAAATAAAATGCATTGCAGTTTTTCTGCGGAGGGTGGAGGGAGGGGGGGGGGGGACACCCACCCCCTCCAATGCACTTCCCCTCCGACCACTGCTTGTGTACTGTCTGCTTTTATGTCTGTCTCTCTCTGTATTCCTCTCACGGTGTCTATATATCTATTGCTTTCTCTCCTTCTTTAACAAGTGCTGGAAGGGCGGGGTGTTGGAGGCGGAAAACTTTACAAGGCTTATTCACCCATACGAGGCAAATTCTATTGACCCATACGAGACAGTCTCTATTTATATCCAATCCATATTAATTCGTATGTATGTCTGACCTGCGCTTGAAACAATCCAGCGATCCTGAGTCTATTACTTGATAATGTGTTCCATAAATCAACTTCCATAATTCCAAACCAGTTTATCCAGAGATTTTTTTTCTGTATCTTAACCGAATTGTCTCCTGGTCCGCCACTTTGGTGTTGACGTGATGGGCTCATAATAATTTATGTAGGGTTTCGTTCCCTTCTTTATCCTGACTCTATCCATGTTCTATATAGTCTAATGGCTTGGCGCTTTCCCCTGATATATTCAAATTCCAATTCTTTACCAACATGGGTGATGGTGTCTCCCTTGGTGGGTAAAAGTCCAATACTTTACCCGGGGACTTGATGTGGGTTTTGTGGGTATGTGAAAACTTTTTTTTTTTTTCCTTTCAATCTGAGACATACTTTTTCCTCAAACTGTGTTTTTTTTTATGTGTTTTTTTTCTATTGAAGTTTACTTAAGCTTACGATTATTGTAATTTTTTTTTTTGCATGCTGTGACTCTTCAGTAAGATGTTTGGAACACGTTACATGAATATATGTTTACTGTTCCGTTGAAGTTGTGAGCTGAGTGACTTGTAGTGGAGAATGTGGTGTACTTGATCTGTTCTTCATTGTCCGGGAAGGTCAGGTTGAGGGTGAGTTCTTTCTTTTTCCGAACTAGTCACAAACTCTTGCTTGCTCTCACGTGCGTGTTTGTTGATCTTGAGTATTTCTAGACAATTATTGTAGAATATTATTATTTATCGTTATTCAGTTTAAAATTGGTAGGTTGAAATCTCTAAGAGTAATATTGAGCACTGGATGTTGAGGACAGTTGTCGATATTCCTTACCTGCTCAGCGAAATCTTCGGCGCATACATCTGAGGGTCGGTATAAGAGGATAATTACTAAGTTTTCGCCGTAAGAGAAAACAACGTAAGCAAGGTAGGCAGCGTGGCGTTCATGTAAGAGTATAATGACGTCAACACCACCAATAATACCTCCAGGCATCATTCCGTAAAGTAAATAATACGAAGATCACCGTAAAGAGTCAAGCGTCAGCCTTTGTAAGTCTGAAGCCGGCGAAGACTTCCCAGTGTTTATGGTCTGCTACAGCCAAGATAACATTCCAAGTTGCTCTGCTAATACGAAATTTCGTATTATAACTCACAAGGGCTTATGTTTAACACGTGGCTGTCAAGTGAACTTTGACGTTGATGAGGTTTTTTTATTTATGTCTCGCGCAAACTCCACGAATATTAGTTCATAGTAGAATACATACAAATTAAGGAACCCCCACACAGATCACCCATCAGTACTGTCTCGGTAACATTTGGAGTCTTCTAAGTTTCACGCTAAAACAGGAAGCCATACTAATACATTCCCCTTACCTATGAGGCCCATGTAGCCACTACAAGAACTACTTTTCGCCAAGAGGTATAAAAACTCAGGATTTTGTATAAGCTTCGATCCGCCGCTTCCATCATAAAGTGTCTACCGCTGCTGATGCCTTCATCCCTGTGACGGTGTAGTCAAGCAGGTACTGTGAGCCGCCCCGTCAATACAAACACCACTACAAGTCCAAGCAAGTCCCTCGGGCGGCTCGTATGGCCTCAGTGTGTTTATTTGGGCCTCATGTCAGGTTTCTTCCCCGTGTGACGCCAAAAAAACGGCAGTTTTTTGTTTCCTCCACTCAGGTGAGTACAGAAGCAGACGACTCCTGTTAGCAGGCTAAGAGCTTTCCCGTCCCATCACCTCTACTTCAACCTTGTCTTATTAGCTTCCTCCCTACAACACGACCCGTATATCGCTTTCCAACATTGTCTCCGTGCAAGTTTTGCTGGGTGAAAAGGGACGCACAGTTAGCAGGTGGCGCCCAGTTGACTCTTCCTGCCCGGGAGTCGAACCTTTAGAAATTGCTTGTGAGGCGCAGGGTGAGCACGCTACCACTGCGCTACAACATCTCGCCCTCTCACATGGTGCACCGCATTTTGACGCCAAAATCCCCGACGGACAAATAAAGGTGTACTATACATCACAGTGGCTCACAAGGTAAGGTAATCATCAGGAACAGACACTAAGCCAGGACGACTATATAGCACTTGGAAGGGATCAGGATAAGGATGGAACAGAGAGGAAGAAGGAATACTGCCCAACCACTTGGACGGTCGGGGATTGAACGCCGACCTGCATGAAGCCAGACCGTCGCTCTATCGTCCACCCAAAGTGGTTGGGTGACATTCACGTTTTCAGAGCTAGGATAGGATAGGTTAGGATACATTCGAGCGTTTTAGTACACCATATTCTGGCCGTTGAGGCAGGTGAGGGGGAGGAGGAGCTGGCGGCAGAGCATCGTTAGGTTACTGGTGTAGTTGGCCGCCTTCTGACACCACGCTGGCGTCCATTATATTACACTTATCTGGTAATCTAAGAACACAGGATTAAGATAAGACGTTTTTATTAACGATGACTAAAGTAGACTTAAGTTGTTGGTGTTTACTGTCTGAGAAAGTTGCAGTATATAAGTGTGATGGCATCTCTCCGGTGTGACGTCACCGTGAAGTGTGTGGAGTATAACCCAAGGTGAGGGGGATCAATGCCTCTCCTCCACTTCTCTAAGGACCAGACACACACCATTAATCTTACCCTTCTTGATCACCTTCTTCATCTGTTATTGTCATCAAGGGAAGGGGCGGGGGCTGCTCTAGATCACAAACTATTCTTCGTCATTTATGGTCTTACTAATAAAGAGGCTGCTCATTAATGAATAGACACCACTCACTAATAAAGAGCCAACACTCACTAATATTGCTACAACACTAGCTTTATAATACGTTTGTAAACATGTTCCATTTATTAACTCTATGAAAAACAACCCACTTTACTTCTTTCAATGTCATATGTAGTATATTACATACATGATTTTATATTATATATATATATATATATATATGTGTGTCATTGAATATGACAGCACATTCTGTATTAAATATTTTCTGGTTCAGGGGTTCTACCCCACTAACTAGTGCTCATGCATCAGGGTTCAGTTGGAAGAGGAGTTCTCCAAAAGTCAAGTTCGTTTTCGAGGTGAAGAAAAAGAAGTAAATAACTGTAGAATGTATTACACTTATTATAAAATTACACGTTTCGAACGTACATGGTTCATTCTCAAGTGATGTTACAGTTGTTGTTGTTGTTTTAGATTTAGCTAATCAGAACGAAATGTCCATGTAGCACAGGCTATGGTGAGCCCGTAATCAAGTTCGGTTATTCGCGATAACCTTGTTACTGTGATATTTGGGTCATTTTTTTTTTTTTTTAAATGGAGGTGGAGATTCCTCCTTTTTCCCTGTTTCTCTTTCGCTTCTATTTTAGTGTACTGGTTTTAGTCTTGTTTTAATAACATTATCTTGGTGACGGATGTAGATGCAGAATGCTCACTAGTGAGTCCCATTCTTCAACGGCTTTTCTAATCATTGTAGTGGCTGTGGAATGTGCATCTAATGCAGTTGCTGTCGTTGTTTAATGCTAATTTAATGTTTAGTTTGATGCGCAGGGCTTCAGTAGCTTTACATTCCAGTAAGTAGTGCAATAGTGGCGCCTCTGCTTCTGTTCCACAGATATGACATTCTTTAACTATTGAGTTTATTACCTCCCAGCAGCACTTTATGGGGACAGGATAGGAGCTGGGATTGAAGACGGATGGCAGGAACGGAAGAACAGATGGATGGCAGGAACAGAAGCCTTCAGCGGTCAGTGAAGAGTGTGAGGGACCTTCCCAGCCTTCAGCGGTCAGTGAAGAGTGTGAGGGGACCTTCCCAGCCTTCAGCGGTCAGTGAAGAGTGTGAGGGGACCTTCCCAGCCTTCAGCGGTCAGTGAAGAGTGTGAGGGGACCTTCCCATCCTTCAGCGGCCAGTGAAGAGTGTGAGGGGACCTTCCCAGCCTTCAGCGGTCAGTGAAGAGTGTGAGGGGACCTTCCCAGCCTTCAGCAGCCAGTGAAGAGTGTGAGGGGACCTTCCCTGCCTTCAGCGGCCAGTGAAGAGTGTGAGGGGACCTTCCCTGCCTTCAGCGGCCAGTGAAGAGTGTGAGGGGACTTTCCCAGCCTTCAGCGGCCAGTGAAGAGTGGGAGGGGACTTTCCCAGCCTTCAGCGGCCAGTGAAGAGTGGGAGGGGACTTTCCCAGCCTTCAGCGGCCAGTGAAGAGTGTGAGGGGACCTTCCCATCCTTCAGCAGCCAGTGAAGAGTGTGAGGGGACCTTCCCAGCCTCAGCGGCCAGAGTGAAGAGTGAAAGGGGACCTTCCCAGCCTTCAGCGGCCAGTGAAGAGTGTGAGGGGACCTTCCCAGCCTCAGCGGCCAGAGTGAAGAGTGAAAGGGGACCTTCCCAGCCTTCAGCGGCCAGTGAAGAGTGTGAGGGGACCTTCCCAGCCTTCAGCGGTGAGTGAAGAGTGTGAGGGGACCTTCCAGCAACACTGTTCCCTACTGAAGAGGAAGGTAGAAGTACCACTCGGCAAGTGATATATAAAGTTAAACAGCACTTCACAAGGAATATGCTATAAGAAGTACTTCTGGTTGAGATTCTTCTTATTCCCCCTCTTGGTGCGGTGTGTAGCGCGTATGTCTGACAAGTCCAGATACGCGGGTTCGACCAAATTGAACGACTTCAATATTTTGTCTTAAAACCCCGCGTCGCGAGATTGCCTTACCGGCATACAGGGTTAAGCTTTTACGATTAATTGAGGGAGTGATGGCGGCGTCTGGGGCCCTGCGACACCTCGAGGTCGCCGCCATCGTATAAATGCAATAAAGTAATATGATTGACATGCCAATCAACCTTTTTTGACTAGGAATGTATATTATGCGCAGGGTCCATATACCCAGGGCGGCAGGGTCCATATACCCAGGGCGGCAGAGTCCATATACCCAGGGCGGCAGAGACCCAAGGACACTCCGGGGCCAGGCGGGGCAACGTGCCCCCCTCACCAAACAGGATCATCCTGCAGGGGTACAATATGTACCCTCTTGCGTCCCGTCGCCGTTCGTAAGGAATCTGCCAATCCGTGAAAAATCCGACGTATCGGTTAAAAAACTCAAGCACCGAAATATTGACGTTTTCTACTAATTGTTCTCGATAGGTTAGGTGGATTGGGGTTGGTTGCTTTACTGAACAATTCAACACTTATGGAATATATGTAATTATTACTAAATATATGTACTGCAGGGATCACCTTGTGTGGTTGAGCGTTAATGTGTTAGTATGGACTGTGGCGGCTCTCTGGTCCGCTCAGTGTAGGAGAGACGATAATGTGTGATGGGTAGAACTGTCAATCATCCCACGATGACTGAACCACTGTCACATTCTGACTGTGTTTAACAACCCACTACGCTCTATGCTGCATGGCACATCTCTGTCCATCTCTATGGAGGAGCCCTAACCCTGTCTATGGAGGATAAGACAGATCTCTAACCCTGTGTATAGAAGGCACAACAGATTTTCAACCCTGACTATAGATGACAGAATAGATCTTTTTTTGTACCCCTGTCAACTCTGACCAACTGTTGTCAACGCTGACGAGAGCGTCGTCAACTCTTTAGGTGAGAAAGCTGTCAACAAAAGACTCGCTCTCTACACACAACTTTCCCTCAAGAGACAATATTACCAACAATATTAAACACAAACTCGTCATGTAGACAACATTCAGCGAAAGATGTTACCAAACGTTAAGAACATTCATCCACGGTGCATTTTTCTCGAAAGCTAAACACAGTGAGGAAACCAGCACTTTCCTCTTGAGGTTACCTTGAGATGATTTCGGGGCTTACCGTCCCCGCGGCCCGGTCCTCGAGCAGGCCTCCTTTTTGTTACACAATCCGCAGGAAGCAGCCCATAGCAGCTGTCTAACTCCCAGGCTACTGGGAGTTAGACTGTGGCGGGTGGAGACTGTGGTGGGTGGTGACTGTGGCGGGTGGAGACCGTGGCGGGTGGAGACTGTGGTGGGTGGTGACTGTGGCGGGTGGAGACCGTGGCGGGTGGAGACCGTGGCAGGTGGAGACCGTGGCAGGTGGAGACCGTGGCAGGTGGAGACCGTGGAAGGTGGAGACCGTGCCAGGTGGAGACCGTGGCAGGTGGAGACCGTGGCAGGTGGAGACCGTGCCAGGTGGAGACCGTGGCAGGTGGAGACCGTGCCAGGTGGAGACCGTGGCAGGTGGAGACCGTGGAAGGTGGAGACCGTGCCAGGTGGAGACCGTGGCAGGTGGAGACCGTAGCAGGTGGAGACCGTGCCAGGTGGAGACCGTGGAAGGTGTAGTGTAGTCCGCGACTTGGAGATGTTTATCTTTGCGTGTTTGTTTATGTGATCTGATAGCTTTTTGGATCGCACTTAGCCAGGAGAATGCATTAAAGCCGGTCCCCCAAGGGGCAGCTTAATATATATAAAAGAGCTTAGATATGTTTGTTTGCTTTACATATTAAGTTCCTACGCTAATAGGACTTAACGCGAAGACATCTTCGGCTTAAGCAGATGGAAAACCGCTTAAGTTTTGGTCGCGTTTCTCAACTTTCCGCGCGCCATCTCTAATCATCACGACTGTATGAGCCGCCTTAACCAGGGCTTGGAGTCTCATCAAGCAGTTTAAGTATCCACTTACGGAACCTGTATATCTTGTCCTCGAGCATGGCGGCTCAACAGTTTATGCCAGCTTACAAACATTGTCGAGCAAGGTTA
Source organism: Procambarus clarkii (assembly GCF_020424385.1). Classification (NCBI taxonomy): domain Eukaryota; kingdom Metazoa; phylum Arthropoda; class Malacostraca; order Decapoda; family Cambaridae; genus Procambarus; species Procambarus clarkii. Next base: position 5,730,622 of record NC_059580.1, on the reverse strand, counting down.
TTATTGTTATATAAACCCTTCTTGCGGGTCCGAGCTTATACCTGTTGCATAAATGCAAAGCAAGTGGCTATGTCTCAGGAAAGATGTACAGGTTCCGTGAACGGATACGCAAATGTTTGGAGAATCTTGGTCTAACTTATTTAGTTTGGAGCTCCTGGTCACCTAACTTAAGTTCATGTTTAAAGTCTGGATCATTATCTACAATTATCTGTAGAAATCCTGAAGACATTCTACTCCTTCACTTCTGCTGCATGTACATTTATTTCTCTCTGCTTGTCACTCTCAGTATTCACTCTTCACGGGGGTCCTGTATATTACGTTTCGTCAAAATTCTTATCATTTAGTTCTGTTCCCTCGGCAAGTTACTCAGTCTGAACAATTTGTTAGAATTCTATGTTCGTATTAATTCTATTTTTGATTCTTCCTTTTATGCACAGTGCCCTAAACTCACTCCAATTCACACTTAGTCAGTACGTTTGTTCTAGATATCCATTAACACGGTCGCTGCACCTAGTGAACGAAGCCCCAGTACCCAGTGGTTGCAGGTTTAAGTACACCATAGAGCAGCGGGCCACACCTCTCTGGCTTTCCATAGCATCACTCTTACTGCTACAAAAGGCGGGCGGGAAAGTCAAGCCCGGACTCGTCTGGTCGTGACAATGAGGACGCGTCAAAGCCCTGGTCCTGTCACAGGCTCTCCAGCTCGCGTTAATGTGTTGACGCTCCTCCCATACGTCAGGGGGCATTATACACGCGGGAAGAACTGCATACACGGCGTAGTTAGTTATGGTAATCTTGCCGGCCCGTTTCCCCTTGCCGTCTGTCTTGACAAGCTACGGTGAGTTAGCACGCTGCCGGTTAAGAGTTCATAGGGAGTGGAACCAAATTCAACACAGTAATGGAGTGGGACCATAACTCGTGAAGCCTCGCAGCGAGTGCATGTACTCTTCTCGCCGGCCTCTAGTGCTGCCTCTTGCAGGAAAGCCTTCAAGCAGTGCCAGGCAAAAATCACCTCTAATGGAACCAAATTGACGTGGCTCGGGTTACTTGCCAGTTTATTAAATTTAAGTTTCTTTAGACATCCTAATTTGACTTGAGTGTTCCTTAAGAGTTTCTCTGAGGCGAGATTATTGTCAATTTAGATCATTTATTTCATTCAGTACAATTTATATGTTTATCTTAGATTATTCATAAGTATTTTATTCATTGAACAATATCATTTTTGCATTACATAAAGTAAACTATAATTCATGCTGAGTGAGAACTTGTCATCCACCTAAGTGGCATAGTTGAATATGATGGAACATTAGAGTCCGGCACAGGATCACTCGCCCCCAAGGGCATTATATCCTGCCTCATCCCCCCCAGGGTCACTGTGGGACGTCCTGCCTCGTCTCCCCTAGGGTCACTGTGGGACGTCCTGCCTCGTCTCCCCTAGGGTCACTGTGGGACGTCCTGCCTCGTCTCCCCTAGGGTCACTGTGGGACGTCCTGCCTCGTCCCCCAGGGTCACTGTGGGACGTCCTGCCTCGTCCCCCAGGGTCACTGTGGGACGTCCTGCCTCGTCCCCCCCAGGGTCACTGTGGGACGTCCTGCCTCGTCCCCCAGGGTCACTGTGGAACGTCCTGCCTCGTCCCCCAGAGTCACTGTGGGACGTCCTGCCTCGTCTCCCCCAGGGTCACTGTGGGACGTCCTGCCTCGTCCCCCAGGGTCACTGTGGGACGTCCTGCCTCGTCCCCCAGGGTCACTGTGGGACGTCCTGCCTCGTCCCCCAGGGTCACTGTGGGACGTCCTGCCTCGTCCCCCAGGGGTCACTGTGGGACGTCCTGCCTCGTCTCCCCCAGGGTCACTGTGAGACGTCCTGCCTCGTCCCCCAGAGTCACTGTGGGGCGTCCTGCCTCGTCCCCCAGGGTCACTGTGGGGCGTCCTGCCTCGTCTCCCCCAGGGTCACTGTGGGACGTCCTGCCTCGTCTCCCCCAGGGGTCACTGTGGAGGACCTTGAGTGGTCCTGCAACAAATAAAGCTCCACGTGCACTTAACAATAGCAAATAAAGTAAATAAGTAAGTGAATCAGCTAGAGGAATACCTATGATCCACCTTCCTACTCGTGAGTTCATTACTCGAGTGATACTTAAGTGATACTCGAGTACCACAGCTCTCAAGTGCCCGACCATGTTTTGATAAGCTCGGAATTCGAAAAAATGTGCAAATTTATGCACACTTCTATATTAGTTATGACACTATTTGAGGTAATAGAAGCCCACTTGCGGCCAGAGACGTGATGCATCATGTATTACCTCCAGAATTACCATATTTATCCATGTTTTGATCCCATGGTACAAAATACCAGAAATTTTGGGGAATTTCTCCTTCAGTTTAAAATTAAAAGATAATCTGTTCATAGTACTGGGTCGAAGGAGTCTGCTCATAGTACCGGGTTAAAGGAGAGTCTGCTCATAGTACCGGGTTAAAGGAGAGTCTGCTCATAGTACCGGGTTAAAGGAGAGTCTGCTCATAGTACCGGGATGAAGGAGAGTTTGCTCATAGTACCGGGATGAAGGAAAATCTGCTCATAGTACCGGGATGAAGGAGAGTCTGCTCACAGTACCGGGTTAAAGGAGAGTTTGCTCATAGTACCGGGATGAAGGAGAGTCTGCTCATAGTACCGGGATGAAGGAGAGTCTGCTCATAGTACCGGGATGAAGGAGAGTCTGCTCATAGTACCGGGATGAAGGAGAGTCTGCTCATAGTACCGGGATGAAGGAGAGTCTGCTCATAGTACCGAGATGAAGGAGAGTCTGCTCATAGTACCGAGATGAAGGAGAGTCTGCTCATAGTACCGGGATGAAGGAGAGTCTGCTCATAGTACCGGGATGAAGGAGAGTCTGCTCATAGTACCGGGATGAAGGAGAGTCTGCTCATAGTACCGGGATGAAGGAGAGTCTGCTCATAGTACCGGGATGAAGGAGAGTCTGCTCATAGTACCGGGTTGAAGGAGAGTCTGCTCATAGTACCGGGATGAAGGAGAGTCTGCTCATAGTACCGGGATGAAGGAGAGTCTGCTCATAGTACCGGGATGAAGGAGAGTCTGCTCATAGTACCGGGATGAAGAAGAGTCTGCTCATAGTACCGGGATGAAGGAGAGTCTGCTCATAGTACCGGGATGAAGGAGAGTCTGCTCATAGTACCGGGATGAAGGAGAGTCTGCTCATAGTACCGGGTTGAAGGAGAGTCTGCTCATAGTACCGGGATGAAGGAGAGTCTGCTCATAGTACCGGGATGTCCTGGTAATGTCCCATAGTGTCGAGTGAGAGTGACACATGAGTGTCACAGACATAATAACAGACTCAGACACCTATACTTATGTATTGATTCGTCGATGAGATGTAAGTCCTTTTGAAGCCGTATCCTCACACCTTTATAACACACTCAGTAGAGTGTGAAAGACTTGGTGTATTTTAACTCTTTACATAAATAACGTAAATATATGTGTGGGTGTTTTTATATTATTATATATGTTATTTTTATAAATATTTTATAGTATTATTAGTACGTATTATAATAATAATAGTAATATATTATTATATACACTATATGTACTTATTAGTATGATTAACTTGATACATACAGCTCTTGATAAAATGAATTCCCTGTTGGGATATTTGTGGACCTAAGTAAGGCTTTTGACACTGTCAACCACCAAAACCTTCTTATATTACATCATTATGGAGTCAGAGGTCACTCCCTGCAATACCTTCAGTCCTACCTTACTGACAGGCTCCAGTATGTTTCTGTGAATAATTCCATTTCTCCGACACTACCTATAAACATCGGTGTTCCACAGAGCATCATACTTGGCCTTCTTCTCTTTCTCATCTACATTAATGACCTTCCAAATGCCTCTCAACACCTCAAACCAATCTTATTTGCTGATGACACAACTTTCATCTTCTCCAGTCCTGATCCTCTTGCTCTAAATGTCACAGTGAATACTGAACTAAATAAAGTCCATCTTTGGCTAACTGCTAACAAACTCACCCTTAACATTGACAAAACTTTCTATATTTTGTTTGGTAATAAATCCTCAACTGAAATTAATTTAAGAATAAACAATATACAAATCGGTAGTAAAGTTGATGGTAAATTCCTTGGTGTCCTCATTGATAACAAGCTGAATTTCCAGGGACACATTCTAAATATAGCAAAAAAAAGTTTCTAAAACTGTTGGCATTCTTTCTAAGATCAGATATTATGTTCCTCGCCCTGCCCTGGTGACGCTCTATTACTCTCTCATCTATCCTTATCTCAACTATGGTATTTGTGCTTGGGGTTCTACTACCCAAAATCATTTACGTCCTCTAATTACTCAACACAAAGCTGCTATTAGAACAATATCTAACTCTGGCCCCAGACAGCACTCGGTACCCTTACTCAACTCTCTGAATATGTTAGATATTAAGTCACTGCACATCCTCTCTTGTGAACTCTATATATTTAAAACTCTGAATTGTAATGTCAATCCTGACCTTCAACGCTTCCTAGAAGGTTGTAACAGAACTCATGTGCACCACACCAGAAACAAATACCTATTTGATATTCCAAGAGTTAGACTTAAACTAGGAATGTTCTACAAATCAAGGGTCCCAGAATGTGGAATGACTTTCCCAATTATGTCAAAGATTGTACCTCTCTCAACCAGTTTAAGATGAAAACTAAGTACTACCAAATTAACTCCATGTAACCTACCTTACTTCTAAATGTCAACCCATGTCTTACTATTAAAAAAAAAAAATGCTGTTTGTTGACCAACTTGTATATTGGCTATTTTCTACCATGTTCCCCCATTTATCTTTTATTATTTGTTTTTCACTCAACACAATTTATACTTTAAGCTCAATTACTATTAAGTTTTAGTCTAAGTGATTTTCCCCCCCCTCTCCTTGTCCGAAACGCTATGCGTACTAGTGGGTTTAGGTATTGTATGTACTACCTCTATCTTTAAATCTAACACAATGTTTGTACTGTAATGATGCAACTATGTATGTACTGTTCCTAAATAAATTATTGTTATTATATATAATATATTAGTATAATTAGTATTATTATTATCATCCAGAGTAACATCAAGAACAACAGTGTCAGCAAAAACAGCATCACCATCAATAATAGCGCCATAGATACAACAGCATCACCATCAATAATAGCGCCATAGATACAACAGCATCACCATCAATAATAGCGCCATAGCAACAACAGCATCACCATCAATAATAGTGCCATAGCAACAACAGCATCACCATCAATAATAGCGCCATAGATACAACAGCATCACCATCAATAATAGCGCCATAGCAACAACAGCATCACCATCAATAATAGTGCCATAGCAACAACCAGCATCACCATCAATAATAGTGCCATAGCAACAACAGCATCACCATCAATAATAGTGCCATAGCAACAACAGCATCACCATCAATAATAGTGCCATAGCAACAACAGCATCACCATCAATAATAGCGCCATAGCAACAACATCATCACCATCAATAATAGTGCCATAGCAACAACATCATCACCATCAATAATGCCAGCAACAACAGCATCACCATCAATAATAGTGCCATAGCAACAACATCATCACCATCAATAATAGCGCCATAGCAACAACAGCATCACCATCAATAAGTATAGCAACAACAGCATCACCATCAGTGCCATAGCAACAACAGCATCACCATCAATAATAGCGCCATAGATACAACAGCATCACCATCAATAATAGCGCCATAGCAACACCACATCACATCATCACCATCACCATAATAGCGCCATAGATACAACAGCATCACCATCAATAATAGCGCCATAGCAACAACAGCATCACCATCAATAATAGTGCCATAGCAACAACAGCATCACCATCAATAATAGTGCCATAGCAACAACAGCATCACCATCAATAATAGCGCCATAGCAACAACAGCATCACCATCAATAATAGTGCCATAGCAACAACAGCATCACCATCAATAATAGTGCCATAGCAACAACAGCATCACCATCAATAATAGCGCCATAGCAACAACAGCATCACCATCAATAATAGTGCCATAGCAACAACATCATCACCATCAATAATAGTGCCATAGCAACAACAGCATCACCATCAATAATAGTGCCATAGCAACAACAGCATCACCATCAATAATAGTGCCATAGCAACACCAGCATCACCATCAATAATAGTGCCATAGCAACAACAGCATCACCATCAATAATAGTGCCATAGCAACAACAGCATCACCATCAATAATAGTGCCATAGCAACAACAGCATCACCATCAATAATAGTGCCATAGCAACAACAGCATCACCATCAATAATAGTGCCATAGCAACAACAGCATCACCATCAATAATAGTGCCATAGCAACAACAGCATCACCATCAATAATAGTGCCATAGCAACACCAGCATCACCATCAATAATAGTGCCATAGCAACAACAGCATCACCATCAATAATAGTGCCATAGCAACAACAGCATCACCATCAATAATAGTGCCATAGCAACAACAGCATCACCATCAATAATAGTGCCATAGCAACAACATCATCACCATCAATAATAGCGTCACAGCAACAACAGCATCACCATCAATAATAGTGCCATAGCAACACCAGCATCACCATCAATAATAGTGCCATAGCAACAACAGCATCACCATCAATAATAGTGCCATAGCAACACCAGCATCACCATCAATAATAGTGCCATAGCAACAACAGCATCACCATCAATAATAGTGCCATAGCAACAACATCATCACCATCAATAATAGTGCCATAGCAACAACATCATCACCATCAATAATAGTGCCATAGCAACACCAGCATCACCATCAATAATAGTGCCATAGCAACAACAGCATCACCATCAATAATAGTGCCATAGCAACACCAGCATCACCATCAATAATAGTGCCATAGCAACAACAGCATCACCATCAATAATAGTGCCATAGCAACAACATCATCACCATCAATAATAGTGCCATAGCAACAACAGCATCACCATCAATAATAGTGCCATAGCAACAACATCATCACCATCAATAACAGCGCCATAGCAACAACAGCATCACCATCAATAATAGTGCCATAGCAACAACATCATCACCAATAATAGTGCCATAGCAACAACAGCATCACCATCAATAATAGTGCCATAGCAACAACAGCATCACCATCAATAATAGTGCCATAGCAACAACATCATCACCATCAATAATAGTGCCATAGCAACACCAGCATCACCATCAATAATAGTGCCATAGCAACAACATCATCACCATCAATAATAGTGCCATAGCAACACCAGCATCACCATCAATAATAGTGCCATAGCAACAACATCACCATCAATAATAGTGCCATAGCAACACCAGCATCACCATCAATAATAGCGCCATAGCAACAACATCATCACCATCAATAATAGTGCCATAGCAACACCAGCATCACCATCAATAATAGTGCCATAGCAACACCAGCATCACCATCAATAATAGTGCCATAGCAACAACATCATCACCATCAATAACAGCGCCAAGCACAGCGCCAAAAATAGCAACAACAGTAGTAACAACAACAACAACAGCGCCGCCACCAACTGCAGACATTATATATTCCTCATGCATGGCCGGACACATAAATATGCGCTATGCAGACTTCAGTTAATTCCAATGTCTCTAAAGACGTTTCTCTCTCTCCCTTTGTATCAGTCGTATGCAAACTGGGCGTTGCCTCGCCCGTGTGTGTGTGTTTTTTTTTGTGTGTGTGTGTGTGTGTGTGTGTGTGTGTGTGTGTGTGTGTGTGTGTGTGTGTGTGTGTGTGTGTGTGTTTGCGCGTAAAGCCAAGCCTCATCCTTGTGTGTGTGTGTAAAGCCAAGCCTCGTCCTTGTGTGTGTGTGTTTAAAGCCAAGCCTCATCCTTGTGTGTGTGTGCAAAGCCAAGCCTCGTCCTTGTGTGTGTGTGTTTAAAGCCAAGCCTCGCCCTTGTGTGTGTGTGCAAAGCCAAGCCTCGTCCTTGTGTGTGTGTGCAAAGCCAAGCCTCGTCCTTGTGTGTGTGTGTTTAAAGCCAAGCCTCATCCTTGTGTGTGTGTGCAAAGCCAAGCCTCGTCCTTGTGTGTGTGTGTTTAAAGCCAAGCCTCGCCCTTGTGTGTGTGTGCAAAGCCAAGCCTCGTCCGTGTGTATCAACCCATCCTGTTGAAATAACAGTACTTTTTAGTAACTATTTGCTCCAAAGTACCAGTACGTGGTGATGGTCCACCAGTAAACTACGTTTTGTACTGTCCTGAAAAAATAATACTAAAGCTGAAAATAAAAATTACATATATGTGCTAATATAACACAAATATATGTACTACATTAGGCCTAAGATAGCGTATATTAGGCCTAGGATTGATAAGAGAGGTTAGGTTTTATTTTATTTCTATGGTGAGGTTAAAAAAGTTTCCAGTTTGTCCAAATTCTCTAAAACAAAAAATCAACTTTTTGGTGGTTCATTACTACATATTGGTACATATCAGAGAGTTCCTACGGGTACTCTCATTTTAGGAGGATGGGCTGTATATATATATATAAAGAAATAATTATAATTTTTATGTGCAAAACCCACATAACCTAAACGCAAAGAAATACTCTTGAAAGAATAAGATACCGTACTCATTAATTGAACCGAGATATAAAGTAACATTTGGGGCAGACATGCTAAGTCAAACAACCCAAAAACATTTTTTTTAAAGTAAAAATATTCCACGAAACATAAATTTTTCGCAACTATGAATCAGCATTCAATAAAATAATTGAAATGCTCAAAAATGTTAAAACTGGTTACAGAATTTCGCAAAATCCCCTCTAATATCAATGGTGAATACGCACAGCAACTGCTGAAACTGGTATTACAAGACGACTACAATGACTAGTCAAGCACGACCACAACACGAACACCTTGGGAGTGTGATGGGGTATGTTCCTTAATGAGGGGGAGGGGTATGTGGGGTAAAGGGGGGGAGGCGTTGATGGGCGCCAGGGTGTCGGGCAGGTGGTGGTGGCCAGTGGCGTCGGCCGGGTCCCAGGCGCCACTGACGCACAACTGCTTGCTATCCACACTATCCCCTCCTCCAGCCATCACTATTCTCTCTGGGTGACGCGCCTGAAAACGCCATCACCAAGAAATGTCACAACTCGGGTTCTCAAATAATATTTCCGAGCTCTCTCTATCTTCCGTCCAATTAGGAAAAGCGCCAGGTTTTCTACTGTCGAAGAATGTATTCATCCACGAGAATATATTCCGACCGATCACTCAACATAATACTAACGAGACGGCGACGCAGCCCGTTCTCGCGAGCGTTCCCAACGTCTAGAAACTGTTGCATTAAAGTGCCTTATCCTACTCTACCAGGGGACCCACCAGCAGAAAACGCGACATTATGTCAATTTCGGAAGCCGCTACCATTTTCTAGAACAACAGTTTTTGGTCTTGTGTAAAGTACGTCAAAATGCGACGTGCTATTAGGCCGGGTTGAGGTGCGCCACATCCACTCTGACCCCTGAGGGCGGGTGGCAAGAACCAAGTAGTTATCAAAAGAAGCCACCAAGCCAGAAAGACTATCTAGAAGCATCTGCCTCATGATGGCGTTTTAAGGGGTGCGAACCAGTATGAACGCCATCAGGAGGCAGCTCTGACTTACAGCTGGGAGAAGTGACTATGTGGCACAGCAACTGCTCTTGTCCCGTTTAATATTCAGTGTAGGAACACAGTGAAATTTCATAAAACATTCAGAGTAGGTGTAGAAGAAGGAACTCCACTACTAATCTTCAGCGAGCACTCCGACACATCCGTTTACTGCCAACAATGCTGCTGTTAAGACGTCCTTTCTGTAGCTGACAAGCAACTGGTGGCACTCCAGGACTGTCGACTTAACCAGGCATGATAGTGTACGTGCGCCACCAGTTAATGAAGTGAAACATACGCCTTGCAGTGGTATGATAGGCTATGATAGTTTACCCCTTGTAGGTGAAGTGTGTACATCCCTAAGTGTGTCCCGCCATCCTATTTCTATTATCTATTTCTATGAACTATTTTCATTATCTTGGCGAATGTGGTGACATAGTAGGTAGGTTGAAACGCAACAGGTATAAGGCTAGTAGGCGGGGCATAAAGAGTTAGACCTCACTCCCCCCGTAGACTCCCCGGTAGACTCCCCGTAGACACCCCGTAGACTCCCCGTAGATTCCCCGTAGACTCCCTGTAGACTCCCCCGTAGAGAGTATAGGTACTCTCATCCCCTTAAAAATATAACAAATAACATGTATACAAAACCTTCTGATGATAATTAAGAGACTGAACATTATTCAGACAGGAAGTGAATACAGGAGCCTGGGACATTACTGTGAATACAAAATTATTGACGTAAACAAACACCTCAAAAAGTATAATATGAGTTGCTAGTCATGTATTTCTTCTTAAATGGCTGTGTCATGAAGGTTCTTAGGAACCTGTAAGAAGACCCACAGTGCTAGGTTCACCGAGGTAACCACTGTGAAGTTAATAAGGCTTAAGCTCAATACCAAATAAGACCAGATGAAAGTATTGGCCATGTAATAAGGATTATTTGGAGGTTTTAATATGCAGACGATGAGTCACAATAACGTGGCTGACAATACCATGACCAAACCCCACATCAGAAAGTGAAGAAACGAAGAAATGTAGTTTCTTCACTTTCTGATGTGTGGCTCGGTTTTAGTACAATAAGAGAAGGCCAAAGGAACTATATCCCGTGCTTAATTATTCAACTATTAATTGCGCAACTGATACAAAGTTGATCTAACTAAATGTTCATTGGTTAGCTGGGCCTAGAAATGTTTAAACTATAAAATATATTAATCATAAAAACTTGTGTTTTAGAAGTAACTTATCTTACATTCTATTTTAATTAAGCTGTCTACCATATATGCAACACCGACCATGTGAACACTGATCAAAGTATCTAGCTACTGAAGGAGAATTAACAGTATAAAGCGCGTTGCCCCTTTCCCAGGGGTATATTGTGACGCCATCTGGCCGAATTGATTTGATTGTTGCCGCCGGAAGCGGCTAGTTTATTGTGCACCCCATACCCATCCTGTGAGCGGTAGCGCAAAAAGCATTACAGAGGGCACAAAAGATCTTTATCAGACCTCAGAGATTATTACATAAACAATTTCATCTATCCTTCACACCTTACAGTTACAATGTCAGGTAGTTACAGAGAAATTGCTATTTCAAGAGCTATATATTTACAGTAAGTCATTATACATTTATGGTAGGTCTTATCGCTAATACATAATAGTTTGACCAATGGAGATAGTCATAGGGGAGCTTCTGTTTATTATTAGTCTTCACAATACACTACTTGTTTCTTAATCTCATATGTCGTTTATCTACTGGAAGCGAAATATGGATACAGTGCAAGGATTTCAGGTAATTTATCCATGGTAATAAGATAGGTTGCCATATCATACAGAGTGAGCTTAGATTTATCTCTAAATGGCTCAATTTTGCTACAGTCCAAGATATAGTGTTCGAGTGTGTGTCCCTGTCTTTGTCCACACACTTTACACTTTACTTCATTTAGATCCCTATACAAGCCGAACTGCCAGAGATACTTGTAGCCAAGTCTTATACGAGCTGTGACAACATCTGTTAGTCTACTGACTTTGTTACTTGCCCCATACACATGTTTTACTTCACACATTTCATTGTGATGAACAATGGACCTGTTTGTAGTGCGGGGTCATCCGGGTTTTGGTCCCCTAAGATGCGAGGTTATTTCTTCATTGGACACTGAGCTGAGACAAGGCTCCTCTTGATCATGTCATTAACATCGTTGTGTCATTAACTCACACCCCAGAAGTGACTCGAACCCATACTGCCAGGAGGAACGCAACTGGTATGTACAGGACACCTTAATCCGCTTGACGATCACGACCGGACATAAGGACTCATGGGGTGTGAGTTTTCAGTTGCATATAGTCCTGGGGACCATTCAGGCTTGTTCGCATTTGTGTTCCTCACGTGTGCCCCAAAGAATGAGGTGATTTGATAAAATGCTATGCTCAAGATTACCATCCGAGTGCCGGCGGGAAAGTGGTTCAAATAGCTTCGGCTATCACTTCATTATGTCCGGTCGTGATGGTCAAGCGGATTAAGGCGTCCTGTAGATACCAGTTGCGTTGCTCCTGGGAGTATGGGTTCGAGTCACTTCTGGGGGTGTGAGTTTTCAGTTATATACATACATATTAATGTATATATATATATATATATATATATATATATATATATATATATATATATATAATATTTTTTTTTTTTTTTTTTTTTTTTTTTTTTTTTTTTTTTTTTTTTTTTTTTTCAGCTGGACAATCGGAGCCTCGAACCGCTGACCACATAAAACAGTAGCCTGCAACTGTGCCTACTGAGCCACCAACACCCCGTAACAGGAAGGATTCCAGAGTCAACTATCTGCTGGCCAACTGGAACTTAAGCCTTCCCTGGGGTGCCAGGTTGGCATGAGGGCATCACCTGCTGCACGTCTCGGTCACGTCAGTTGCCAGCCACCATATACGAGGCGCAGGCCGTACTAGCAGCTTGAGGCACAGTATATATTAACTCCATCTTGTAATCCAACTTTCTGAACAAATCCACAGGGGCCGTGTCGAGGATTCGAACCTGCGTCCGGGAGCATCCCAGACACTGCCTTAATTTGTTCATTTGATGCATCACGTTAGTGTGATCTCTGTGTGTAGTGTCCAACTGTCTGTAACTCATTTTAACGTGAGTGAGTTTCAACTCACTCATTACGTATGTACTTTGAGCGGAATAAACATTTTTATTATTGACTAGGGCGCATGTGCGAGGAAGAACGCCCACCGCACGGATTCGAATCCTCATCACGGCTCCTACGGAGTGTCTCATTGACACATTACGTTAGTGTGATTACTCTATTATTATTATTGTTGTTAATTATTAGTACTATTATGATTATTATTATTTTATATATAATGTCGATATTAACAAGTCATTCACATGGACAATCCCAGCGACAGATCTAAAAACTTCAGACGACAGATTTAAGAACTATCCCACCTGGCTAAACTACTAGCACCTATCCCAGCTCGCTCTATCTATCCCACCCAGCTATACATCCCCCTCCATAATGCAAGTACTCAACAATCGCGGCCAAATAACAACGCACACATCAAACCATGTGATTAAAATAAGCTGTTAGTATACAATGACACCCAAGACCGTCTTTGAATCCTTAATCAATGTGTCCACCCCCCTCCCCCAACCCCCGAGGGGGAGAGGCTCCTGAGGTTGCAGTAGGTGTCAGTGACACTGGGTGTCTGGCACGAGGGGCGGCAATGACACGGTGCTCCCTCTATAATTAATTACCTCCCCCCCCCCGTCCGTGTCAACAGTGGCAGGGGGTGGGGGGGGGGGCCTTGTTTATTTGTACGACACACGACCATAGGAGCCCAGAATAGTGCAAGCAGCGTGCAGCGTGCCCTCACCAGGCGCAGGACACCAAGCACACCGGGTGGTGGACCCTCCCACACAGTAGTGGGACGTCACAGGCGGGAGGTGGAACGTCGCATTAGGTAGTGGAACGTCTACACAGTGGTGGAACATCACACACACACAGTGGTGGAACATCACAGCGGGTGATCACCACAACCTCCTCGATTAAATTGTCGTCAATCACCCCTCCCCCCCCCCCCTCCCCATTACCAGCATAGACAACCATCTCTTCAAAAACGTCACAACATACACTTGTGAAGACAAATCTCTCCTAAGAAAACATGTTCACTTTCCTTAAAGCAGTATAACCAACCTCACAGACGCTGCCGAGCTCCGCTCTACCCATAAGGGGCCTCAGGTAGGCCGCTCCACCCGGCACCATACGCCAGATCAATGTCTGGAATCTCTGGAATTTCAATGTCTGGAATCTGGAATTTCTGGAGTCAATCCAGAAATTCGAAGAGTGTAAAATTGAGGGTCAAGTACTTGTATAATGTTGTGTTGTGTCACGTGGAGGCGTTTATGGAGCCTTCCGCTCGTGAGTGACGTGAGTGACAGTGGTAACACGAGGAAACAAAAAATTGAATGCATGAAGAAATCACATTAACGTGACGTGTCAATACGAACGGCGTGTGCTTGAGAGTATATACCCAGTGTGCAGGTTCGAATCCCCCTCATGGCTCCTACTGATTTTCTAACAACATTTGAAGCTATAGAATGTGGTGGAACCCGCATATCCCTGGACCCCTCCCCCCTCCCCCAGGCACACACACACGACCCTCTGAACCAGGAGGTGGTTCCATCATGGTGGAGTTGGTAGTACCACCACATTTATTCTCATAGATCCACGACCATGCGAGTTCAATGCTTTGACGACCTCTCATACCTATCATCAAACATGAGGAGGAAAGGTGCTGTGAGGAACACCACATCCGTCCATGGTTCGTATCCCACATGAGCAAAACTGACAAATGCTATTCAAGAGAAGACAGTGAAGGAGCCAACATGGGGGACACACACACATCACCGCTCACAACACTCCTCTTACACACCCAAAACATACACTTTCTGCGACAATCCCAGCCCGTCCTCTCCAGCGTGACCAACGGCACTAAACTGATGTACTATATTGCCCGAATCTAACCTAATCGAAGACTCCCCCCCCCCCATATAGAAAACGGGCCATCACGTAAATTTTCCGAGCCGCTGTGATTTTAGTCCACCAGTTTTTGGGCTTAGAGGGATTTATCCGTCAAAATGCAATGCAGTATTCGAGAGTCCCGGTTGGATAATCCACCACTCACTTCACATTCATGAGATGGAGCCAATGGAAGTAAAGCCAATTAAAAGCTAACAATTATTAAACACACAATTGAATATCAAAACAACAAAGAAGGCATCACTTCACCGACATAAAAAAAAACACATCCCCTCCTTAATGTAAAATAAATAAAGATTAAAACATAAAATAATGAGAACTGAGAAGACATCAAACGAGGACGATTCTCCCAGACAAGTGAATTATTGACTAAAATATAACACCGTAACTCGCGACCAGTCCTAGGTCAGGTCTCCACCCAGACTGACACAAGACGAATGGTGGCACCCGCCGTCACCCCTGACGTCCTGCCCCTGCCACAACCCCTAGACTACTTCCTGGAGTGTCAGGGGAAGTGAAAGTGTCGCAGGGAGGTCAGGGGAGTGAAAGTGTCGCAGGTCAGGGGAGTGAAAGTGTCGCGGGAGGTCAGGGGAGTGAAAGTGTCGCAGGGAGGTCAGGGGAGTGAAAGTGTCGCAGGTCAGGGGAGTGAAAGTGTCGCAGGGAGGTCAGGGGAGTGAAAGTGTCGCAGGTCAGGGGAGTGAAAGTGTCGCAGGTCAGGGGAGTGAAAGTGTCGCAGGGAGGTCAGGGGAGTGAAAGTGTCGCAGGTCAGGGGAGTGAAAGTGTCGCAGGGAGGTCAGGGGAAGGGAAAGTGTCGCAGGTGGCCTGGCGTCAGGAGAGTGAGGAGAAAGCACTGGGATTCCAACCCGTCCTCTTACAAATTACGTCGCTTTCCGCTCGTATGCGCACCCGGGGTAAAAAGGGATGTAATTTCAAATGGAATCGACTCAAGAAAGTGACGTCCCATCCCGTTTTCAGTTATGGGTCCTCTGGCTTAGACTGGTTAGGAGAGGAAACTTTCAATAAACGGTTTTGAAACGTTAGGAGATCTTCCTGCCCTCCTAACCTACCAGAGGACCCTTAACTTAATGTTTTGGAAAACAAAATTATTTTAAATTATTTTTCATTTTCAAATTACTTTTTTGGGGGAGCATACGAGCGAAAAGAGACGTAATTTTTAAGAGGACGGGTTGGCTAGCACACAAGCATCAGGTCTAGCAAAAGGATCCTTAAAGCTGGTTATGGAATTACAATATATACGCTGGCAAACATTAATAACACACAATGAATACATATACCATCAAATATGAAGGAGAATTATAAAACTATTAAAAAAGTTGTGATAAAATTAAATAAAATTTAAGTAAATTCTTAAAAGTTATTAAAGCCCAAATCCACAAATAAAACTAAACGTGAATAAAGGAAGACTTTCTCAATTCATATGTTTAGTGATTCTTCTCTCCTTCCTCCTTGAGGTCTACTGGCCCATTAATACATGCGTCTAACCTACGCTTGAAACACTCCAGCGATCCTATGTTTATTATCTTACGCGGTAAAATGTTCCATAAATAAATAACCCTACACCCAAACCATTATTTACCCAAGGTCTTTCCTGAATCAAAATATATATCCCACTGTTTCGAGTTCCACTTTATAATGATATATTCAAAATGTTATTTGTATGTCTTTTGTTGTAGAGTGTCGCCCTGTCTAGTGTTGCCCGAGACTACCCAGCACACAGGTTGCAATCCTCCTCGTGTCTCCTGCCTAGTTTCTCAATGTTCATACTCTTCAAATCTCTTGTGCTGTCTCCGCCTTGCCTACTGCTCGGTACTCACTTTCCCCTTCAGGGCAAGAGAGAGTTCTGAAACAGAGGGAATACAGACACGATAAAGGACCTGATTGTTCGAATCAGTTTAGTTGATTCGAACTATGGGGATCGTCTCAGAGGTCTTAAAATGTACTCTCTGGAAAGGAGACGAGAGAGGTGTTAGGCAATATATACATGGAAATACTGTAAGGCCAGGTCCCAAATTTGCACAGTAAGATACCATACTGGAGCGAACGATATGGCAGGAAATGCAGAATAGAGTTAGAAGAGCAAGTGATGAGTAGCGGTGTCGTAGGCACAGAGTGTCATAGGCTCTCTCACCATGAACATCAAGGGGTCCAGGCCTGTTCAATATCCTCCCAATAAGTATAAAAAATATTGCCGGAAGGGAAGGCGTACTATCAGGAGAAGCACCAAGCCATTACGATTATATAGCACTGGGAAGGCATCAGGATAAGGATTGAGGAAGGGACGGAGGGCAGGAATGATACCCAATCACTTGGATGGTCGGGGATTAAACGCCGACCTGCATGAAGCGAGACCGTCGCTCTAATATTGCAGAAACAAAAGTGAAGTTTTCAAGAAACATTTTGAGTTTCCTGCAAGAAGTGCCGGACCAACCGGGCTGTAGTGGATATGTGGGCCTGCGGGCTGCTCCAGGAAACAGCCTGTTGGACCAAGTTCTCACAACTCACCCAGAACCCCCTCCAAGTAAGACCCAGGCTCCATGCAGACACCATCATCAGCTGTCATCAGGCACCGCAAGTACAACAAAACTGTAGGCGGAGCACAAGTGCTAGACCTCATTCCTCGGTAGTCACTAATAGGGAGGCAGTAGGCAGTATTCAACAGGCGCTTGGTGACCCCTGGAAGCGAACGCTGGACACCCACCACGCTCACACCAACTCAAACTATCTATTAACACCCTGTGACCCCAGACGACATAAATGTCAGGCGCCCTTTGAACCCCGGGTAATTTAAAGCATCAAGAGGATGACTGTGACATGCTTTTTACTGAATACGAACCCCGGGTAGTCGAACAAAATACGGAGTTTAAAGGCAAAACCTGCAGTACAAATAAGAGCTTGAGCCTGTCTGACCTCCAGGTTTTTCTATCTGAAAGTCCAACTCACCTGGCAGCGAGTTTCAAGGTACGCAGTTTACTTGATTATAATCTATTCCAGTCTCTGAAAAATTCATCTATCGGGTGAGGTGACAGGTAAGTCAAGAGCTTCAAGACATCTGAATATTACAGCCCATCCTCCTAAGATGAAAGTACTTGTATTAACGATGTGGTCAAAAGTACAAATATGTCGTGGTGGTCCTCCACCAAAAAATTGATTTTTGTAGTATAGAATCTGAACACACTGGAATTTGTTTATATTTGTTACTAATAAAACTTAGCCTAATCTAGGCCTAATACGCGCTATCTGAAGCTTAATATAGTACAGATATTGCTATACTAGGCCTAGGAATATTTAACTTTGGGTTTTAGGTTTAGTTTTCTGGATTCTATATAAAATAGTACAAAAAGTGGCTTACTGGGACTCCATTATTAGATATTTATGGGCTCACCATAGCCCGTGCTACTTGGAACTTTTGTTCCAGGTAGCGAATCTACAACAACAACAACCACATAGTGGCACAATCTAGCACATAGTTACAAAAAGTACTGTCACAACAGGAGCACAGGTTGGCACATCAAGCACTAGTGGGCTATTACAAGTCTCGACTGTGAAGGGTTCATAAAAGCTGCTCCAGCCTGATGAGCAGCAATGTTTGCATGCTGAACAGAGACAACACAGAGCTGTTTGTGTCTAAATATCTCACCGGACAATCATGCAGCTCTCACAGCAGCCTCTCAAGCACTACAGTAAAGGTTAAGTGTTTTAACAACTGAACAACTGGACTTCCCACCTAGAGATGATGTATTAAGAGGTGTGTGTATTGATATAGCAGGTGTACTCAGTGGGCCCGGCTAGACCCCAGATGGTTGCGCCAATAAAAAAATATAATATTATTAACACATTTAGGTACATCAGCATTTGTGCAGCTGCCCTAGACTATATAAAGGGGAGTACAGTGTGTCAAAAAGCAAGTTACGTGGTGCTAAAAATCCCCATCACACAGGATAGTCATACAGAGGCATGTGATAAGTAGTCTGCACTGGCAAATATGACGATATCTTCAAGATATTTTTTATTCCTGGTAAATACAGCCAACCCGCTCTCGCACAAGACAGCACATATAGGACTTATTGCTTATAGTCACTATTTCGCTTATAAATAAGTATATATGTGACATATTCTAAGCCATATTTTTTTCCAAGGCACTAACTCTTCTTCTTAGTTTTATTAAACAATAGAGATTTTATACAAAATTTGACAATATCCTGAGTTATTTTACAATTTATTTAAATATTTTAGTTTTGTTTTATTATTTATATAAAACTGTAATATCAATATAGGTATAGGTTCAGTACTAATTGTAATATCTTAACATACTAAGAAGGTTAGGTTAGGTCGGTGTTTTCTATTCAGCAATTCAAGGTAAACTCAAATATTCACAATAAATTAGTATGTCACATATGCACTTATTCATATGCCAAATATTAACTATAAGGAAGTGCGAGAATGGGTTGATACAGTAATATAATAAATTATAAAACTCTATGGACGTGGCCTCAAACTTTTCATCTCCATCGACTTCATGCAGGAGAGGAATGGGAGCCTAACCAACTTCAGGATGGCATGGAGGCCAACTTGACCTCCTTACGACTGTCTCATTACACCCTGCACCAAGCACCCTGCAGCAAGCACCCTGCACCAAGCACCCTGCACCAAGCACCCTGCAGCAAGCACCCTGCACCAAGCACCCTGCACCAAGCACCCTGCACCAAGCACCCTGCACCAAGCACCCTGCACAGTTGGGCGAGGCTGGCCGGAGAGTCTGGTCTCCAACCTTGGACAAACAAGCAGACACACTCTTTTATAGAAGCCAAATAGAGGGCGAGAGGCGTCTATTGATGTCGACACAAGATGTCGAGTCAAGTGGAGAAAGAATCATTTCCTGGCAACGGTAGTGAGTATGCAGGTGAGTGTAGCCAAGAGTGCCAGAGGACGTAAGACAGCTGTCATAAGCGCCATGCTAAGACCGTTCCTAACCCCATGCCAAGAATTCGCCTTCTGGAGCCATCAAATATTATCCTAGGTCACATTGCTGGGTCACGAGGGCCAACAGTCTCCCTGTCTGTAGAGATGCCACCTACACCGGCACTAGCAGCACGAATATATGCCGTGCTAACAGTCAACAGTGCCTGGCATTTCCCTTCACCCTGCATTGTAACGATTAAGGGAGCTAAATCAGGCGTCCGTTCGCCCGCCTTCTGCCAGCACCGGCATGCTTTCATGGCACAACCCCTAAACGGCGGCGCCAAACACCTTAACCAGAGATATATGGCAACGTACTGACAAACAGACATTGGCAGTGACTCTCACAAAGTAAAAACAAATAAACACAATTTATTGGCGTGGGAGAAGATAACCACAGTTTCTATCAGCCGCCCAACTAGACGATAGCACCACTCCAGCCCACAAGAACAACAACTACAGCAAGAACTGTGCCGTGTGATGGGTCAGTGGCGGGACACCCGTGAAGTGCGGACCTTTCTGGCACCTTCCCCACAAAAAGTTCCTGTCAAGTGCAACTTGTTGAAGACATAGCATGCATCATCTTTAAAATAATATTGTACACTGTCCCATATTGACTAACATCCATCCTCTGGGTTGAGATATACCGGGCCTGTAGCCAAGATTAAATATATTATGTAGAAATTGTGTAATATACGTGAAGTAATTATACCTTGAGCTTGCAAACACACTTTAATCACCTGTGGTTGAGTGCTTAATGACTCATTACGTCCTGTAGCTGTTCTCTTATCCTGCCCATGTTGACCAGAGGAAAAATTAATATATATTATACATGATGGTTATTTTATATATAATATATACAATCAATTATATGAATAATTAGATGCATAATTATTTGATTATTTGCATATGTAGAATCACTTAATTGGCATGTGAATAGTTTCAATACGCCATTGAATTACATATATGAAACATGTAACACCTCTCTCCAACCAGCTGGCTACAGTGCTTGGCCCACCTCACCTCTCCTCAAGCAGCTGGCTACACTGCTTGGCCCACCTCACCTCTCCTCAAGCAGCTGGCTACAGTGCTTGGCCCACCTCACCTCTCCTCAAGCAGCTGGCTTCAGTGCTTGGCCCACCTCACCTCACCTCAAGCAGCTGGCTACACTGCTTGGTCCACCTCACCTCACCTCAAGCAGCTGGCTACACTGCTTGGCCCACCTCACCTCACCTCAAGCAGCTGGCTACAGTGCTTGGCCCACCTCACCTCTCTTCAAGCAGCTGGCTACAGTGCTTGGCCCACCTCACCTCTCTCCAACCAGCTGGCTACAGTGCTTGGCCCACCTCACCTCACCTCAAGCAGCTGGCTACACTGCTTGGCCCACCTCACCTCTCCTCAAGCAGCTGGCTACAGTGTTTGGCCCACCTCACCTCTCCTCAAGCAGCTGGCTACAGTGTTTGGCCAACCTCACCTCTCCTCAAGCAGCTGGCTACACTGCTTGGCCCACCTCACCTCACCTCAAGCAGCTGGCTACAGTGCTTGGCCCACCTCACCTCTCTTCAAGCAGCTGGCTACAGTGCTTGGCCCACCTCACCTCTCTCCAACCAGCTGGCTACAGTGCTTGGCCCACCTCACCTCACCTCAAGCAGCTGGCTACACTGCTTGGCCCACCTCACCTCTCCTCAAGCAGCTGGCTACAGTGTTTGGCCCACCTCACCTCTCCTCAAGCAGCTGGCTACAGTGTTTGGCCAACCTCACCTCTCCTCAAGCAGCTGGCTACATTGCTTGGCCCACCTCACCTCTCCTCAAGCAGCTGGCTACAGTGTTTGGCCCACCTCGCCTCTCCTCAAGCAGCTGGCTACAGTGTTTGGCCCACCTCACCTCTCCTCAAGCAGCTGGCAACAGTGCTTCGCCCACCACACCTCTCCTCAAGCAGCTGGCTACACTGCTTCGCCCACCACACCTCTCCTCAAGCAGCTGGCTACAGTGCTTGGCCCATCTCACCTCTCCTCAAGCAGCTGGCTACAGTGCTTGGCCCACCACACCTCTCCTCAAGCAGCTGGCTACAGTGCTTGGCCCACCACACCTCTCCTCAAGCAGCTGGCAACAGTGCTTGGCCCACCACACCTCTCCTCAAGCAGCTGGCTACAGTGCTTGGCCCACCACACCTCTCCTCAAGCAGCTGGCTACAGTGCTTGGCCCACCACACCTCTCCTCAAGCAGCTGGCTACACTGCTTGGCCCACCACACCTCTCCTCAAGCAGCTGGCTACAGTGCTTGGCCCACCACACCTCTCCTCAAGCAGCTGGCTACAGTGCTTGGCCCACCACACCTCTCCTCAGCAGCTGGCTACAGTGCTTGGCCCACCACACCTCTCCTCAAGCAGCTGGCTACAGTGCTTGGCCCACCACACCTCTCCTCAAGCAGCTGGCTACAGTGCTTGGCCCACCACACCTCTCCTCAAGCAGCTGCTACAGTGCTTGGCCCACCTCACCTCTCCTCAAGCAGCTGGCTACAGTGCTTGGCCCACCACACCTCTCCTCAAGCAGCTGGCTACAGTGCTTGGCCCACCACACCTCTCCTCAAGCAGCTGGCTACAGTGCTTGGCCCACCACACCTCTCCTCAAGCAGCTGGCTACAGTGCTTGGCCCACCACACCTCTCCTCAAGCAGCTGGCTACAGTGCTTGGCACATCTCATTTTTTCTAGTTTCAAACTTTTCAGGTGAGGGTTCCATATTGATGCGATGCATTCTGGTACGGTAACTGCTCAAAACATGCCCCGTGTTGCCTGGGACGAGGCTCAAGAAGGCTATTGCGGTGGTAGACAACATGGTGCATGCTGTAGTGCTGAGTACACGTGTGCCTCTCGTCTAATGCTTATTACTAGAGCCTGTACTCGCACACTGTACCCACGACGAGACCACTCACACAAGCAACTTAAAACAACACTCTCATCACTGAAGATCCAGGAATGGTAATACAGACATGAAAAGTCTGTAACCTATTGTAACTTGGACCGAAGTAGTGCCAGAGGTCGCCTGTAATGGCAACTACCACACACTGGCAACGCTCTTCAGTATGGGAGCTCGGAATACTAAACCATCAGATTACCACCTTGCTGTATACATTTGTTTACCGGGTGCTGGGGCACGCACCAGCGCCAGTGTTTACGCCATAAGAACAGCGCTTAGTGGAGTGGTGCCTCAAGGCTCAGGAAGCGGAAGAGTGGTGAAGCGGCAGGTGTGGATGACGCTGTGATCAGAGTTGCTTCATGGACGTGCCGCGGCTGTGTGACGCTCACTTGAGCGTTGAGCAACGGCAGTACCAGCCTAAATGATGCCACTCCTGCCTCCCACTACCTCCACTCTCCTAGTCATGGCACGGCTCATCTTCTACCTGCACTGCACAAATTATTAATTGCTTTTATATAGTATATTATATATATATATATATATATATATATATATATATATATATATATATATATATATATATATATATATATATATATATAACATGTTGTGTGGGACTACACGTGTGCACCTACATTGACCTATATCTATCTACCGTACAGTATCGCAGAGGGAGGCGGGGCGGCCACCTTCAGGGAGACCCAAAAAAAACTAATAAGCACAGGGACCTAAACTGTTGGGGCAGGTTCGTACCAATAGGCTCAGACCCTGGGCGCCTGGGGTAAATGTGCACTTATTAACTTTCTTAATAAGAAACCACCCCCCTCCCCCATTACTCCTCTCCCACTCTCCCCATATTACCCATCGTCCCTTCCCTTTTATTCCCGTCTTCCTCCCTACTCTCTCCCTTCCCCCCATATCGCTGCCCTAACCCCCCCCCTTCTTCTCTCCATCCTCGAACAGACATTTCCATGTATATGGAATAGGCAACAAGCTGCTCCCGGATCTCTTCCCCACCCCCCCCACCCCTCTTTCCACCTTTTACCCCGTCTCCTCCTTGACACACTCGTTCCCTTTCCCTTGGTTCCCCACCTTCGTCCCTCTCCTCTTCCTCTCCCTATCCCCCCCCCCACCTATGTTTTTTCCCTTCCCCCTTTTCCAGAAAATGTATTAACACTGTAAAACTGTTACTCTCAGGTAAATGTTACTCTCAGGTATGGATATCTCGCAAAATATATTACGATCACTAAGAACTCCAGGAGAATCACACCACATAGCTCACACTTGACTCCATGAAAATACCCTTTGGGGGGGGGGGTGTCTAAAATTGCTATTATTTCTTAAAGCATTTAACTTAAGCCTACCCCTATTAGCCTATGTCCGTTCCGTACCGCAGACCAGTCTCACTACAAACTGGGATGAAGCTAGGACACTCTTATAGATATAGAAGATGTGTGTGTGAAATTTATGAATTAGATATGATAAGTAGATATGATAAGAGAAAAAGGCAGGAGGGCCCAATAGTTAACAGCTCTATCCTGACAGGCGCAAATATGAAATTCAGTAAAAAGTAAATTTGTGGAAACACATGTAGGTGAACTTATCTGTTCTTCCTCTCCTAAATAATAAGTCCCAGCTGTGTCTGGGTACAAGTGACAGGATGAACAACCCAGCGGGTTTTCTTCCTATTGGGGAGTGTTGTACATGCTGCTATGGCGATGTGTCCACTCACAAGACGAGTGGCGCTGCCCAATAAACTCGCCCCTCGGGGCAAAATTTAAAAAAAAATAAATAACCAGAGAGAACGACTTTAGGATATCTTGTCGTTCTCCAATTACTAAATATAGCAAACACAGTATATGTATGTAAACATTTATTTAGTGGGATGGTGAAAGAATCCCTGGAGGGGGTATCGTGTTTCAACTGTTTATTGGCGTGTGATGCCTACGCATGCGCAAGAACTTATAAACAATGCGGCGGACGGGGAGTCAGGTGTCGCGGAAGCCTCCCCTGAATGGCATCTCCCCAGATGGCGGCGACGCTCCTCTCACCCAGCGCTCACCCGCAGGTCCTCAGGCTCTGGCCTTCTATACCTACATCACCTGCACTGTATTTTCTGTCATCTCAGAACTGATATGATCTGAACCTGTTTGTAATTCCATTAATGTATAATTGGTATAGAAATTCATATGAATCAACATTTTAGATTTAAGGTAAGCATACTGTTGCACGTCTCCCCCCCCCGTGCCAACCACTGGCACAGGGACTATCAGCTCCCCAGAGGATCGTTAATCACACCTGATGTCGCCGGTGGGTGGTAGACTGAGCTCTCTAAGACAACACCTGTCCGTAACTACACTTCAGGACGTCGTCCTCGGCAGTGTAGACGAGGTATCATACAATTACATAAGAACAAAGGCAACTGTAGAAGGCACACTGGCCCCACACGAGGCAGCTCCTATATACAAGCCACCCAATCCCACTCATATACATGTCCAACCCACGTTTGAAACAATCAACAAACGTAAAACAAGCGTAACAACGTAGTTCCCACTGTATAAACTCAAACAACTCTGCAAACAATGCTCCCGGTGCGGTCGTCAAATAATTAGGGAGTCTAGGATACCTCAAACTCGGACTCAAATCGTCTTCATACGTCGGTATGCACTTCCACGGGTATACAGCTCTCTGGACTCTGCTGTTGTCCAGTGTAGACACACTCTCTCAAGGATGCATGCTACCTTGTGACGTATGCTGCAATTATTCTAGCCTAGCCTAGCCTCTCTCTCTCTCCTCTCCCCCCCCCCCCCCCACACACACACACATTATATATCTATATATATATATATATATATATATGTCGTACCTAGTAGCCAGAACTCACTTCTCAGCCTACTATTCAAGGCCCGATTTGCCTAATAAGCCAAGTTTTCCTGAAGTAATATATTTACTATAATTTTTTTCTTATGAAATGATAAAGCAACCCTTTTCTCTATGTATGAGGTCAATTTTTTTTTATTGGAGTTAAAATTAACGTAGATATATGACCGAACCTAACCAACCCTACCTAACCTAACCTAACCTATATTTATAGGTAAGGTTAGGTTAGGTAGCCAAAAAAAGCTAGGTTAGGTTAGGTTAGGTAGGTTAGGTAGACGAAAAAACATTAATTCATGAAAACTTGGCTTATTAGGCAAATCGGGCCTTGAATAGTAGGCTGAGAAGTGCGTTCTGGCTATTAGGTACGACATATATATATATATATATATATATATATATACACATATAAATATATATATATATAAATATATATATATATATATATAATATATATAATTATTAAATATGACCGAAAAAGTAAGATTAATAATTCTAACACGAATTTTCTCGATCTTTCTTACGTTTCTTTTCACTGTTGATGGTAATTCAAAAATCAATTCTCCAAAATTCATTTTTATTTTATATATATATATATATATATATATATATATATATATATATATATATATATATATATATATATATATTACACACACATCACACACAAGACGAAGTTAGAGAAGATTCAGATGTATGCCACCAGACTGATCCCGGAACTGAGAGGAATGAGCTACGAGGAAAGGCTAAGGGAGCTGAACCTCACAACCCTGGAAAACAGAAGAGTAAGGGAGACATGATAACCACCTACAAAATTCTCAGAGGAATTGACAGGGAGGACAAAGACAAACTCTTTAGCACGGGTGGAACACGAACAATGGGACACAGGTGGAAACTTAGTACCCAGATGAGCCACAGAGACTTTAGAAAGATTTTTTTCAGTGTCAGGGTAGTTAACGAATAAAATGCATTACGTAGTGTTGTGGTGGAGGCTGACTCCATACAGTTTCAATATAGATATGATAGAGCCCAATAGGCTCAGGAATCTATACACCAGTTGATTGATAGTTGAGAGGCGAGATCAAAGAGCCAGAGCTCAACCCCAGCAAACACAACTAGGTGAGTACACACACACAAAAACACGAATATGTTTCGCAGTGTTTATGATTCATCTAGGTTCAGATTCACTACAAGTGTTGATCTTCATCAGTTACCGAGCTTTAACAATGGTGTTGACGGTGAACAGAAGACTCCCAGAGTTCTAGTGGGCAAGGGGCCAGAAACTGCAGCTGGTGACTCCCTCTTTCACTCTTTAGTACTTTATGGCGTATCTCTCACCACCTCCTCTTGCACTCTTGACCTTTCGCCCCTGAATCCTCACCTAGACCAGAGAAACGCTGCGACAACGCCTTTTTTTCTAGGCGACTGGATAATTAGGGGGACAATGGAAGGTACTTTGTTGGAACTGTCACCGTCTCACCAAGCGATTACTCTCCAGGGGTTTATCCAATCTACCTGCCGACAACTGTTAGTAACCAGTACGTGAACTGGGGACTCCAGGCCCTGGATACTCTGCAATATTGTGTTGCTGCAAACCATTTTGCTTTTTATTCTAGCAAACACTTCACACATCATTGGTAAGTAGTGGCTCTCCACCTAGACCACCACTTAATGTCAATATCACTGCTCACTGTCACTGTTACAATTAGATTGGCTAGGTCTCTGCACTACTCGGTACTCACAAAGTTAATAAATAAATACTGCATATTTAATACTTCATTGCTCACGGCACTGTTCTTCACTAATAATGTCACAGGTCGCACTCGTAGCGAACAATACACTGCACTGACCTTACCTTCCGACCTCCCCCCGCCAGGACTGTCCTGGCCGTCGCGGAATATTTTAACAGGAGGAAGCTGTGGAGAAACCTAACACTTCCCAAACGTTTACAAAGTTTCTCTGTGCGTCTCCCACAAGTCCTAAGCTCTCTACAAAGGCTTGACTTGGCGAATTTATGTTAAAATTCTGAAGTAAACTAATGTAGTCATGCCTTAATGACTGACAAGAGAAATAGTGAAGTGTCTCATGCCAATGAGACGTCTCACTGCCTTCTTCGGAGGTCGCGTGACATCGAGTCACCTGTTGATTGGTTCTTGCTTATAACTAGCCGCCAATCTTGTCCTTCCTTCACATCCGGGGTTCCCAGCCTCGTAACCTTGACGGTAAACACTATTCAAGACTGCGGCGCGACCGCCATTATTAGGAAAAATTTCAGCTAGGCTACCTGCTCCATTTCCTTAAAACTGAATTTCTTCTAAACTGTGCATCTTGCACACTTTGTTCCAACTAGAATGATCTCTGGACCCTTATGTACAAGGAGTGGGAAAAATTCCTCCTGAGGCCAGGAAAGGCACAAACGAGATGGCTGTACACTGCTCTCTTCTTCAGTTTAATGCACTAAATAAATAAATTGGAATTTGAGGGGATAAAAATAACTTTGTAGATGACACTAGGATTTTCATGAGAGTAAGAGTTGACAATATAGAGAACACAGCAAACTTGCAAACTTATGCATATTAGGTCTTTCAATGGGCCACAGAAAATGCAGCCCATCCTCCTATTTTGGTAGTACTTATAGGAAGGACGAGGATCATAATATATATACCGATGTACAAAGCAATTAGAAAGAAGAAATCTGTACTATTGAATTTGGACAAACGGAAAAAAATAACTTATCTTGCAAAGACAAGCTAAACTTAACTAACCTAACCTTCCTAGGCCTAATACACACTATCTGAGACCTATATAGTACATGTGTGTGCTATACTAGGCAAAGGAATATTTATGTTGGTATCTAAGCTTCATTTTTTCGGAATATTAAGTGAAAAGTACAAAGTGCTACTGTCTAATTGCTTAGTACGTCAATGTTTGTACTATGGTGCACATAGTTACAAAAACAACTCTCTAAACAGGTGGATGGGTTGTATTAATCTGCAATAACAGTCCTATTCAAATCTGGAGAAATTGCTGACCTGGAGATATCCTTTACTGCTAGAATCCACGCAATAAAAAATCTAAATTATTGAGACCGATTACAATTTGTAAATCTGTGTTCGTCAGACAGAGTTTACAGGGCAGGCCGGAGAGATACATAATTTACACTTGATCAAAATTAAGAGGGCCTGGTTCCAAATCTACACACAGAAATACAATACTCATTCAAAAGGAATGTGCACAAAGTACATAGGATTAATGTACAAGTTGTAGGGACAAGAGTTAAACTGTCTATGAAGCCACTATTGCGCAAAGCGTTTCAGGCAAAAGAAAACAAAAAAATATACAATTTTTTTTTACCAAGGTGCGAGGGGGTCAAAATACTTAATATTAAAAGTTAATACACTTAATGATAATACATCAAATACCATCACATAAGACCAAAAGGCATGGCAGGATGTGCAGAATAGCTCCGCTGTAAAGCAGAGGTGCAATAGGTACTCTATGAGCCAATTCAAGGGCCCAAGACTTTTCTACATTCTCCCTGTACACATAAGGGGCATAACTGGCCGACTTCTCGAGGTGTTCAAAGAAGAACTTGATCAATTCTTCCAAACAATATCTTATCAACTGGGATGTGTTTAATACGTCAGGCTGCAAGCAGCAGTGTCCAACAGCCTGGTTGAGCAGACCACTAACCTTGATGTCTGGTCAGAGACCGGGCAGCAGCGGGGACGTGGCTCCCAGGAACCACCACAAGATAAGGTACCGTAGCATCTTCCCGACGTAGGTGCCGGATTGATCTTGGAAACATAACGCGCAACACCTGACAATCGTAAACACACTGACCACACTCGAGTGTTGTTGTTGTGTTGATTTAGGGGCGACGACGATCATGGGATCGGATGCGCCCTACACTCGAGTGTTGTCAGGACGCTCGCACAACACTCGACGTCAACACAAACTCTCAGCCACCAGGAAGTGCAACAGCCGTCGTCAACGTGTGATGACTCCAGTGAGGACAAACACCACCCAGAGATGGCGCTGGTGCTCGCCATCTACCTGTATTAAGATTGTTGATTCTAAAGTTATTGTTTGCAGCTCTACCCGCATTCTTCCTGCTTATTGGTTCATTCTAAATATATGTAATGTTTCACAGGATTCTCTGAAACTATTTATTTACTAATTAATACTTTAATTATGCGCTCTGTAATTTGTAAATAAATATTATTAATGTCAGAGCTATATTTTCGTAAATGTATTGTTTAGTAAACTCACACATGCACACATACGTCTTATTGAATGATCTAAAAATTTTATTAATGATTCTGTCACGAATTTTCTTTATATTTCTGATAAAGAAATATATAGAAGATTCATGTCAAAATTATTTATCTAAACTTTACTGTTTATTTTCTCTTGTTTGCAAAACAATTGTCTCCACATATTTAACTAAACTTACCATATTGGTTATAATAATTAATAATTCATTAAGGCCAAGATTTAATAATGCTTAGAAGAGTTTAGGCTTACTGAGCACATGTAAGTTGGATGAAGCTGCTAAGATAATATTGATCCATATATAAGACTCAGTAATTAATTATTTTATATAATTAATTCACAAATCATCAAACCAATTTTTTTCATTAGATTCATGTATAATTATTATATAATATCTTCTCCTTCTGAGATATTATAAAAGGACCTTCCGCGGCCCCGGCAAGCCAGGTGAGACAATATCAGACGCTACAAAAGGAAGAAAACCTGGGAGTCCACTGAATCCTCGAGTGTTCCTGTGGTACCTTCTGATAATTAATCAGGGTTTCACACATTACCCGCAGCACTCTGGCTGTGGTACAGTTCTACCCCAACGCTTCTCTTTGAATGCACGAAGAAATCATGTTAACGTGATGTGTCAATGAGAAAATCAGTAGAAGCCATGAGGAGGACTCGAACCTGCACACTGTATTCACTCTCGTATTCTTGATGGTATCCCGATAAGGTATCCAGAGTTTGCCAGTGCAGACTACTGATCACATGGCCCTGTGTGACTAACCATCCTGTGTGATGGGGACTTCTAGCATCACGCAGCTTGTTCTTGACACACTCTGTACTCCCCTTCATATAGTCTAGGGCAGCTACACAAATGCACATGTACCTAAATGTGTTAATTAAAAAAAAAAGCTTGGATAGTATGCTCACTGGGTAGCAAATGGTTTGGTTACAGCGCGAAGTCGTGTTTTGCCCTTGGTTATGGGGATGGGGGTGAGGGCCTTATAGGCTTCGTGCTCTCGACATTATGTAAACAAAAAATATTTTGCCTAAGCCAGGAATCTTGCTCATTCAGAGTTGCTCATGTAAACACGCGCACCCTCATGTGTAGACTCTCTGTACAGTAGTCCAACTGGTCGTTAACCAGGCGTGAGGCCCATGTGCTTGATAAAATCTCCACTACAACTAATTTGTATCTGTTTAATGTTTACCATAATTTGCAAAACATTTTTTACATTTTAACTCTCGCAACAATTGCCCTCGTAAAATCTGAGCATCTTAACCATGATATCTACACACATTGCATGGCTTCCTAACTTAGATCACACCTCCATCTTGTTAAATACCTCAGGTGATGATAATGTGCAAGGGGATAATGTAGTCTCTTAAATAGGGTTTCCCAAGCCACAGAAAGCTGAGGCACGAGGCTCCCACAGCCAAAGGAAACACGAGGCTTGCATCACATGCCACCTGTCTTGTGTTTATGTGACCAAGGGAAATAAAACACACAAACTGCAGAGTACTCTATTCTCAGGGTATTTTATAATGCTATTAGTCTTGGAACAAGGCTTTGGCTCTCTCTCTTATAACTTTCCTCTATTGGCAAAAGGCCGATTCTTTAAATACAAGCAAGTTAGAGGAAATAATAGTTTTTAGCGCTGTTTAATATTAAGAGCCCATTATGGCTCTTGACAAAATAAACCTGGGGGGGGGGGTAGAAATAGCCAAAGCTACTCTATCCCTTTGAGACGTATTTTATTGTCTCAATAAACGTACTTGAATTTGAACCTTCTAGCAGCTCGTCAATCCTAATGTTCGATTTTATTTCATTTTTGTCACCTAGTCAGCTGCACCTGGGCACCTGACAGCTCTTCGGATTCGTAGTCCAGAGGTTCCGGGTTCGATCCCTACTAGCGGAGTCGAAAGCAAATGGGCAGAGTTACTTTCACCTTGATGCCCCTGTTACCTAGCAGTAAATAGGTACCTGGGAGTTAGACAGCTGCTACGGGCTGCTTCCTGGGGGGTGGAGGCCTGGTCGAGGACCGGGCCGCGGGGACGTTCAGCCCCGAAATTATCTCAAGATAAGAAGATAGTCCATTTTACAAAAGGGAACAATTTTTAAAGGCAGAGTAGTGATAATTGTTGCCACATATAATTTGTTTATGAACAATCGACGATGTACACCAATAAGGAAGAATTGTGGTTGGTTGTATATAGGTAGTCTCTGCTGTTGTTAGTTCACTATACTCACCGCGCAAGACGACCGTGGATATGTAGTGATGGAACATGCACGCTGTTCTAAATCATGTGCAGATATGACATGGTAGTCCAGCGTGACACTGTACCACTATTGTAACATTTTCGGTGCTCGTAAACTGTCTACAAAATACTATTTAGGCCGTCATAATAAGGGTAAGAGGTACGGATATCGTAAGCGGGCACGTAAGTGCTTTGCGAATCGTGGCCAAGATCTGCTGGCTGATTCTTTCCCTGGCTGAGTTACATAACAAGTGTGTACGCAAGTTGATTGATATTGATAATGTCAGCTGCAGTGTGGATCCACTCATTGTTGTTCTATGGTCAAACAACCAAGCTGTGCAGCTGCGAGAAGCCCCTACTTGTCATTTCCTCACTTGGAGGTGAGAATCTTTTGCTAACAGTCCGAGCAGACAGGAAAGCTGACAATGTACTTGGTTCACTGGTGACATTAGCCTGGTTTCTAGGTTCATGTTGATTGGTTTGTTCGACTGTAATTCCCTATGATGATGCGCCATCCTACATTTGGAATGTCTCCCTGCCCCTCCTCCAGTGAAGGGGGAGCAGGGAGCTTTTTTCCTGTACCTCAAGGTACAGCATCATTTTTAGTTTCGTAATCTTTTATTTGCTACTTCAATTGTTTAATTCTCTGTTTAATTAATGGGAATTAATGGTATTAATATTAGCCAATCCTTGTGAAGCAGGAATTGGTCTGAATCTGCCAATGATACAGTGTCATCACTGTATCAGTGATACCGATACAGAGTTAAATAAACATTTTTGAAAATGTTTCCTTAGCTGCTGGAACTTATTACAGTTGAGTAAATAGATTGAGGAAATGTAAATTAGGTTGTCTACAATATTTGCACTCTCTACGACTACCTCCCTAGAGTGTGTCCTGACAGTTGGTGCTGTGTACCCATTAACATCGCTGTACAGGCAGCTGATGGGGATGTGTTACAGAGGACTGTGTGACCCCCACAGGAACTGTTATTTCATGACTAGTTTTATGATTGTTTACAGTTGACTGGTGCTTGCTGGGATAATGCCATCAACATGTTTTTTGACGCGTTCTCTTTTCCGGTTAGTTTATCCGCAAAATCATTTTCATATATCCCTACATGACTAGGGTTTAGAATTCCTTAGAGCTTGAATAACTGGTTTGGAGTAGGTGTTTATCAGTAACTTATAATGACGGTTGCCATATGTATGTTCAAGGAACACCTTGATAGGGAACATTTCCGTCTGAAATGTAGAGGCATTGTTTGTCACTCTTTGGCTAATGGAACAGGAGGGGTTGGGGGCAGGAACATGCTGCTGAGTGAGTGGACTATTAGTCTACAGAGCCATCAGCGCAGCGTGTAACTTTGTTGAGCGATATATTGCGAGTCATTAAGGCGAGGGCTTAGGCTTTGCGATGGTGTAGGTGATACATTTCTTTCCCTGATTCTGGTAGCTTTAATCTCATCTCGGGGGCAGGAGTCGCCCAGGGTGGTGGTGGCTTGTAGCCTGGCGTGGGTGTGTCAAGTCCATCTTGTTGGTGGGTGTCATACACCTGATGGTGTTTAAGTTCTTGCTTAAGCAGGGAGTGAGCATTGTTGCCTACGTCACCATGAGGGCGTGTAACACAAGTCCAGACTAGTCATGACCCTCAATATTGGTGTCTGTCCAAACTGTAAACACAACGCCGACTATCACACGACCCAGTCTTATTTGGTAAGTAATATTTAAAATGAAAACTTATTTTATAATACATTATAACTAATAGCAGATCATAATGAACTACAAGAGTGATAGCTTTGTTTCTAATTAAAATAAAATTGATTTTCAACCCGAAAATATATGAACATGAAATGTTAATTAAATAATATTAAAGTATATATAGTGGCCCCGGCTTGGTGCCTTCTTTTGATAATTACTTACTTAGATAATATTAAAATAACTATAGGAACAATTTCGAGGAGTGTTTCATTGTTCTCATAGCTAGCGATAACAAATATGAGAGTACTCGTGGCCAGCACTGTTCAGATCAGTCCTCACTCGACGCCTCGCGAGCCTGTGACAAATTTAGCATTGACTGTCAGCCTGCGAGACGGTGATGAAAAATAGTTTTCTTTTCAAGCTGTCTCTTTTTATGGTAGAGTTGTAGAGTGTAGCCTAAGCAACGAGAAGGTAACTTGTCTCCTGTGTAACCATTTACTAAACAGTGACCTTGTGTCTGTACGATGCGTGTCCACGCCTGGCACTTTGTACCCACTGCCCGAGGGATGGAGGACTTTAAAATTATAAACTGTACACATACGTGAGCTCTGCGCATTGAATACTAGATAGTGCACCCGTAGGAATCCATGTCTCGCTCCCCGCCGTGTTCTTCTCCTCCTCCTACCCCCTCTCCACCCTTCTCTCCTATTCTACCCTCTCACTCTCTCATACCTCTACTGCCCAAGGACCTTGAGCAATAAAAATACAATTTTATTACTCTTTATATTAAATAGTGAAGTTTTAAACATTTTCTAATAGCATAACTTGACCAGTCAATAATATATCTGCCGTTGTTTGAATTCAGTAGTGAGCAATGAACACTTTTATGTCAGGACTATAATTATTTCCTTGTTATCTCAAGAAGGACGGGTACGCGTCTCTTTGCGGTATACCTCTGTTCGCGAGGTATATACACTGAGGGTTTACTTTAGTCCTGTGTTCAGGGCTAACGTATACTTGCTGGTTGGTCAATAATCATTTGAGTAAGTTATGATTAATCTCCAGAGGTTGATAGGCTTTATTAACCCTCCAGAGGTTGATAGACTTTATTAACCCTTCAAAAATTGATAGGCTTTATTAATCCTTCAGAGGATAATAAGCCTCAGTAATTATCCAGAGGTTGATAATTAGCCTAACACAAATCAAAGAGTAAAATAACTTCAATATAATATGAAAACTTTGGTAACAACATAATAGTAGATATATTTATTACGGAATTAAACGTAAGAAAATTTTAAATTAAGAAAACAAATATGTTTCTTGCAACATATGCAGACAATGTTATAATAACACTGCTGAAGACCTGACACCCAGCCCACACATCTGACACCCAGCCCACACATCTGACACCCAGCCCACACATCTGACACCCAGCCCACACATCTGACACCCACACATCTGACCCATTCATCTGACACCCAACCCACACATCTGACACCCAGCGCACACACACCCAACCCACACATCTGACACCCAGCCCACACATCTGACACCCAGCCCACACATCTGACACCCAGCCCATTCATCTGACACCCAACCCACACATCTGACACCCAGCCCACACATCTGACACCCAACCCACACACCTGACACCCAACCCACACATTAAACTTAATAAATAAAAAAAATGCGACATCAAATATAAGGGTTTAAAATGTATGAAAACATAATTCAAAAAATGTTTCACTGAAAATTATTATTTTACATTTTGGATTAAAATTATGTATTAAATGCATTACCGATTAAGTAATTATCATAAGACTATGTAAATATTTTAAAATAGAAAATATTGATGGGAAAACAGTTGGTAAAAATATACAAATACTTAACAACGGGCAGGAGAATGGTTGAGCGTTTCCGGTGTAGTCAATACTGTTTCATAACTATTTTTAATTATTAGTGTTCAGCCTAAGTTACAAACTTCAAAATTAAAAACTCAATAATATAAACTAGCCATTTAACATTATAGCTGAACACTTACCACCCTCACACACCCTGTGTTAGGGCTGGGGGCTGTGAGGGTCCCCAGCACCACCACCACCCACACACACACCCTGTCTTAGGGCTGGGGGCTGTGAGGGTCCCCAGCACCACCACCACCCACACACACACACCCTGTCTTAGGGCTGGGGGCTGTGAGGGTCCCCAGTACCACCACCACCCACACACCCTGTCTTAGGGCTGGGGGCTGTGAGGGTCCCCAGCACCACCACCACCCACACACACACACCCTGTCTTAGGGCCGGGGGCTCTAAGGAGTCCCCAGCACCACCACCCACACACACACACCCTGTCTTAGGGCCGGGGGCTCTAAGGACTCCCCAGCACCACCACCCACACACACACGGAGTTAAATGAGTCGAGAGATGAACACTGTCACACGCTCATTCACCGGATTAGCTCAGTTTAGTGTTGGTGAGCGTCCCTTGAGAGAGACATGTGGAAGCATCTCAGTCAAGCCGACGCTGTGGACCAGCTGCTTGACCTGAGGCGCTCTCTGACGCCTTCACTAATATACTGTTGAACAGTGTGCATAACTTTTGCAATGCAGTTTGTTCCATTCAAGAGTTATTGGTTTACTTAGTGTTTGATTTAAAATATTATTAAAATGTCTAGATCTGGGTTATTCATGATTTGTTCAGTTTGTTATATATTAAACCAGATGTAAAATGTGTATGGCCAAGTTCTTCTCCATACAAAGCATGAACTTGTATTGCCATCCATAATAACTGTATGCACTACAATCCATAGTAACTGTATCCACTACTATCACTAGTAACTGTATGCACTACTATCACTAGTAACTGTATGCACTACTATCACTAGTAACTGTATGCACTACTATCACTAGTAACTGTATGCACTACTATCACTAGTAGCTGTATGCACTACTGTCCATAGTTACTGTATGCACTACTATCCATAGTTACTGTATGCACTACTATCCATAGTAACTGTATGCACTACTGTCCATAGTAACTGTATGCACTACTGTCCATAGTATCTGTATGCACTACTATCACTACTATCCATAGTTACTGTATGCACTACTATCCATAGTAACTTTATGCACTAGTATCCATAGTTACTTTATGCACTACTATCCATAGTAACTTTATGCACTACTATCCATAGTAACTTTATGCACTAGTATCCATAGTTACTTTATGCACTAGTATCCATAGTTACTTTATGCACTAGTATCCATAGTTACTTTATGCACTACTATCCATAGTAACTTTATGCACTACTATCCATAGTAACTTTATGCACTACTATCCATAGTTACTGTATGCACTACTATCCATAGTAACTTTATGCACTAGTATCCATAGTAACTGTATGCACTACTATCCATAGTAATTGTATGCACTACTATCCATAGTTACTGTATGCACTACTATCCATAGTAACTTTATGCACTAGTATCCATGGTAACTGTATGCACTACTATCCATAGTAACTGTATGCACTACTATCCATAGTTACTGTATGCACTAGTATCCATAGTTACTGTATGCACTACTATCCATAGTAACTGTATGCACTACTATCCATAGTTACTGTATGCACTACTATCCATAGTAACTGTATGCACTACTATCCATAGTAACTGTATGCACTACTATCCATAGTAACTGTATGCACTACTATCCATAGTAACTGTATGCACTACCAACCACAGTAGGTAATGGTTTTAAAATGTTCGTGGAATTTATTAGTGTCCCATAACTTGAAGCCTAAGTTACGGTAAACAGGTATATGGATATATACACAGCGGTGGTGCCAGTTCCTCGGTGTATATAGACTGAGAGTATACTGTAGTCCTACACTATGTCCAGAGAGAGAGAGAGAGAGGGAGAGAGAGAGAGAGAGAGAGAGAGAGAGAGAGAGAGAGAGAGAGAGAGAGAGAGAGAGAGAGAGAGAGAGAGAGAGAGGAGAGAGAGAGAGAGAGAGAGAGAGAGGGAGAGGGAGAGGGAGAGAGAGAGAGAGAGAGAGAGAGAGAGAGAGAGAGAGAGAGAGAGAGAGAGAGAGAGAGAGAGAGAGAGAGAGAGAGAGAAGAGAGAGAGAGAGAGAGAGAGAGAGAGAGAGAGAAAAGAGAGAGAGAAAAGAGAGAGAGAGAGAGAGAGAGAGAGAGAGAGAGAGAGAGAGAGAGAGAGAGAGAGAGAGAGAGAGAGAGAGAGAGAGAGAGAGAGAGAGAGAGAGAGAGAGAGAGAGAGAGAGAGAGAGAGAGAGAGAGAGAGAGAGAGAGAGAGGGAGAGGGAGAGAGAGAGGAGAGAGAGAGAGAGAGAGAGAGAGAGAGAGAGAGAGAGAGAGAGAGAGAGAGAGAGAGAGAGAGAGAGAGAGAGAGAGAGAGAAGAGAGAGAGAGAGAGAAAAGAGAGAGAGAGAGAAAAGAGAGAGAGAAAAAGAGAGAGAGAAAAAGAGAGAGAGAAAAGTTTGAGAGAGAGAGAGAGAGAGAGAGAGAGAGAGAGAGAGAGAGAGAGAGAGAGAGAGAGAGAGAGAGAGAGAGAGAGAGAGACAGAGACAGAGACAGAGACAGAGACAGAGACAGAGAAAAGAGAGAGAGAGGAGAGAGAGAGAGAGAGAGAGATTAAGTCCAAACACCAAAGCATCTTCAGAGTGCTTGTAATGAGAAAACACAACAGTGTAAGTGATCACATGTGTGTGACAGTGTTAGCAACAGTGTTATCCTGTTTGTGTAGATGAAGAGCTAGAAAACTTGACAAACTGCTGTACAGGCAAGTTATATTAAGTTACTAAGCTAATAATGTGGTTGTGACGTTTACTAGTCATAAAGGAGGTGGGGGTGTGATCAGCTGTCGTCCATCCCTGTCTGTCTGTCTCCTTATCACCCTGCTTACAGAACCCATGTTTATGTATACATACATACATACATACATACATACATACATACATACATACATACATACATACATACATACATACATACATACATACATACATACATACATATATAAATATGACAGTGACAGACCAAAAAGGAAGGTTTGAAACAGGAATTTCCTTAAGTACTTTCGTATTTAATAATGCATCTTTAGAAGGAATGAATAATTCATCTTCATTTCTTCTGAAGATGAATTATTAAATACGAAAGTATTTAAGGAAATTCCTGTTTCAATTCTTCCTTCGTGGTCTGACACTCATATTTTTCATACACATACACACACACACACACACACACACACCACACACACACACACACACACACACACACACACACACACACACACAGTGTGTGTGTGTGTGTGTGTGGTGGATATACAGCCGTGGATGAGACGAGGGTGAAGCACCTCGCTTTTGGCCCAATTGGCCCCATTGCAACTTATCAACCTTCTTCGTTTCCATGGTGGCCGGGTCAGTATATTGTGTGTGGTCGTGTTGACCAAGCTGGCAGAGAGTAACTTGTTGGCAGTTGGCACCGTCGACAGATGGCCGGGGTCTGGTTGTTGTTTAAGGCCTCACCAATGTCCAGTCCTCTGTTATCGCTGTATCTGTCGATTATTTAGGCGCTGTTTGTCTGGATATCTCTGGTGGTGATCTGGTTATGTGTCTTCATCCTTCGTGGAATATAAATGTCACCTCTGCCAATCTATATTCACTTTACACTTTACCTTTGCATCTGAAATTTTAAAGATGAAAATGTTCATCCCGTGACGACACGTATCCGGACTAGTAAAATTGCAACGTTAACTTTTCAAATTACTTCCAATGTGAAGAAAAAACCTAAGAAGTTAAACTAACCTAACCTTCCTAGGCCTAATACACACTATATAAGGCTTAACATAGTATATATGTGTGCTATACTAGGCCTAGCAATATTTAAGTGTTTTTTAGCTTCATTTTTTCGGACTATAAAGGGAATAGTGCACAGTTCTACTATCTAATTGCTTAGTACATGAATGTTTGTTCTAAATAGGAGGATGGGTTGGTATCCATTATACAACTCACTCTAGGGAGTTTCTAGCCAGTTGGTGCTTCCAGCTAGAGATACTTGAAGGAGCACCATCAGGTCACTCACTACTGGCATGAGGAAGTTTTCTGGCAAAGTTCCGTGTAAAGTGTTACGTGCGAGATGTAGCAGCTAAGGTGCCTTTCTTGGACGTAACAGTCTGAGACAGGGAGTCTATAGTAAGGGAACTAACTTAGGAATGGTAGCGAGGACCCTTTGGTCGGAGAACAGAACGTAGGGCACGCCAGGAAGCCAGATTTATTTAAAAAAAAGACAATAAAATGTCAGAGGCTGTAGAGCTCCATCTCTTCGTATGCCGGGCATGAGTGTAGAATATATTGCACATATCCATCTGTACTGCCACACTGAGGCGCTGGAGACAACACTCGATGGCTCTTTGGTCTCTTGTTATTTCGATGAACTTTGTGCCCAGATCCTTGAAAAAATACTTTTGGTACTTTTACACCAAGAGTCAAAAGTCTAGGCTGCAACGTGAACAAAATCGTACTGGTGATCGAGTTGGTTGATATATACCAACACACACGTCTCTTCCCTGATTTCCGGTGAGTGACGGGAATACCTGCGTGCCGAACACTAGGGTCAACACGGGTGTCGCACGGGTAGTCCCACACACTAGGTGCCTACTGTTGTTCCTGGGGTGAACGGTAATCCCCTCGGGGAGACAAGTGGTATTGTTGGACGGCCAACATTGTTAAGTATTCCCTTACTGGTGTCGTTGACTTCCCTGTGCCTTGAGTGCCAGCTCCCTGTGATTTGGCTCATGCAAATGGCATCTGTCAGTCTGTCTCCTCGCAGATGCATCTATATTCAGGGTACATTCTTTTCGCTGAGAAGGACTCAGACAAACACAACCAGAGGTGGTACGCTCACTTTATATATATATATATATATATATATATATATATATATATATATATATATATATATATATATATATATATATATATATATATTTATTTATTTATTTATTTATTTATGTAGTGTGTCTCTACTAATATACGTGTGTATGTGTGAACTAAAATAAAAGCTTTGATTCACATATTTATATATGTGAATAATAAACACGCATATGGGTTCATTTGAAGAGACATATATGTTTATATATATGGACCACATGGCCCCATGTATATAAACATATATGGGCCAGAGGGCTAACAACACTACAAACCAGGCGTGACCTAAATATTGAATAGTTTGGAGGATGGTGATCCGGAAAATTTCTTCAAAAGGTCAAACGTAACACAAACAAGGAGCAACGGTTTCAAGCTCAACAAATCGCAATGTAGGACTGAGAACAGGAGATGCTTTTTCACCCATAGTGTTATTAACCAAGGAA
The DNA here is from genome assembly GCF_020424385.1 of Procambarus clarkii. Lineage (NCBI taxonomy): Eukaryota > Metazoa > Arthropoda > Malacostraca > Decapoda > Cambaridae > Procambarus > Procambarus clarkii. The sequence continues at coordinate 5,689,456 of NC_059580.1, read as the reverse complement.
CCGCCTACCCGCCGAGCCGTAAATGCAAAACTCGTTAAATTGTAAAGTGCAAATGAGAAGATCATCAAGGCAAATGGAGGGACTTTCGACAAACCGCCGGCTTCCTGTACTCATCCTCAGGTTAGTGGCCCTCAGGTAAATTCAGATAGATATGTATGTTCATTAAACATCACATTTTCGAAAATAAAGCTCTTACCTTAATTATATTTATTTACAATTACAGAGCGCATAATTAAAGTATTAATTAGTAAATAAATAGTTTCAGGGAATCCTGTGAAACATTACATATATTTAGAATGAACCAATAAGCAGGAAGAATGCGGGTAGAGCTGCAAACAATAACTTTAGAATCAACAATCTTAATACAGGCCGGTGACGAGCACAGCGCCATCTCTGGGTGGTGTTTGTCCTCACTGGAGTCATCACACGTTGACGACGGCTGTTGCACTTCCTGGTGGCTGAGAGTTTGTGTTGATGTCGAGTGTTGTGCGAGCGTCCTGACAACACTCGGGTGTCTTCAGTGTGTTTACGATTGTCAGGTGTTGCGCGTTATGTTTCCAAGATCAATCCGGCACCTACGTCGGGAAGATGCTACGGTACCTTATCTTGTGGTGGTTCCTGGGAGCCACATCCCCGCTGCTGCCCGGTCTCTGACCAGACCTCAAGGTTAGTGGTCTGCTCAACCAGGCTGTTGGACACTGCTGCTTGCAGCCTGGCGTATTAAACCAACCCGTCCTCACACTTGGCTGGTTAAAGCTGCGGCCCTCGTCCCCAGAAGCATTCATCAATTTTATTAATTGCAATATCATTCAATCTTGCTATCATCAATGCCTGTGTTTTCTGTGCTGCAAATGTGACTTGACATCGCCTTCAAACAGGCGATGTCAAGTCAGACGCCTTCCCCCAGATATTGCTGCTAGTTTGTGATTAATGAGCCATATAACAGTTGGTATTACTGCTTTACCATATGTAAAGGTTAGAGTACGTTCGTCAGCACAGGCTTGAGCCTCAGGAATGAGGTGTAACAGATCACTGAAGCAGATATTCCAAACAAAGGGCCAAGCGGTTAAAAATAAGTTTCCGGTTTGTCCAAATTCATTAATACGAAAGTAAACTATCGGGTAGTCCATTACAACACATTAGTACTTTCCACCACAGAGTTACTGTAGGTATTTAAACTTTAGGAGGATGGACTGCCATTTAGGACAACACAATTAGGCAGTCGCTCTTGAACAGTAGTCAGAGGAGGGACACAATGATAAACTGATACAACATGGTTGGTTTGATCCAGCCGTATTGTATCTAACGACACAATCAACAATCATTAGGCACGAGCCTGCATAATAGCACCATCGCTCTCTTCGTCCGCTCAGTCGACACCGGATCAGAGAGGAAGATACCGATATTTGATAAAACTCGGTCGTTAATTACCAGCAATCTCTGCTTCAGTTGCGTCTTCATGATAATGCTCAGTAGGTTACCAGCAAGCTTTGTTTCAGCTGAGGATTTTTTTTTATACTTATGGACATGTTTACACAAAGAAAAGTAACTGAAAATAACTGAAAAGTAAGACTTGGTAACGAAAAGCCTGAAAACAAGTGAGGTGTAATGTGTTACAGAAAGATAAACTCTAAGATTGGTAAGGTGTCAGGTGACAGCAGTACAGTATACTTGTGTCTTTACCTGTGTTGTAATCTGTAAATCTTTAATATATAACAGCATGGTACCACTGATAAGGACTGTATCAGTGGCAAAAAACATTCTGTTTAAGAATGCGTACCAAACCAACACGTTTGAATTAACCAATTCACGACATGAATTATTTCATAAACGTAAATTTTTGATAATGAAACTACAATGTTCAAAGGTTTTTATTCAAGATACCAGGACTCCAGGCTTTTTGACTGTTCGAACATTTTTAATACTGGGCTTCTGGATTCTCTGACTACAGAGCTGTAATATACTATCTATAGCCAATGTATTTTGTAATAGCCTATGTATTTTGTAATATATTTTTAAGAGAAAAATTCATTAGTTACATTTAAAACAACTTTGAAGTATTAATTTACAGTCAATAATGTATTATCACTACTGTAATGTTGTAAAGTACTAAGAAACACAATACAAGACAATATATTACAGTAGTTACAGGCTCCATGTTACCCTGTACAAAGTTACAAACCACAATAATTAACTTCATGTGCAACAAATAGTTGTGAGCGTCTAAAGTTAAGTAATAATGATTAAATTAAATAGGTTATATTTTCTTTCACAGTATTCATTTTAAAATTTAATAGATAATTATTGCAAATTTAAAATAAATATAAATGACCAAGTTGGCCAAGAGGGAAGAAAAAAAAGGAAATTTTTTAAACTCGCTTTGGTGATTAAGTGGGTAATATAATATCATTAATATATATAAATAATTTTTATATGCAAGAAGGTACAATGGCTTAGAGAGATTACATAAGACTGGTATTTTACATTCGTTCAAAGCCACTAACACGCGTAGCGTTTCGGGCGGGTCCTTAATCTAAAATATCAGGTATGATGAAAAGGTACACGAGTGGACGGACGAGACAACATGAAACAATAGACATAAATTGGATAAGTTTAGATTTAGGAAAGATCTGGGTAAGTGCTGGTTCGGTAACAGGGTTGTTGATTTGTGGAACTAATTACCACGTAACACCCAGCAAACACACAGCGAAACTACGACGTTGGTACAACGTTCGAACAGTTTTAGCACCTAACAAGTTATAACAACCAATATAGCAAGTTGTAACAACGTTCTAATATGTCATAAACACGTTAAAGCCAAGATGTAACACTTGATTATAATTGTAACAAGCGGAAAATAGGGACTG